>JADRCD010200191.1:8138-48437 GCA_019843815.1 Montemys delectorum
CTTCTTAAGTTTCTTGTGGTTTGTGGGTCATTCTTCCTGTATTCCAAACTTCTGGGCTAATAACCACTTATCAGAGAATGCATACCATGTGTGATCTTTTGTGATTGGGTTACCTCACTCAGGATGATACTCTCCACTGATACTGCTTTGTTCACTGTGGTTTATGACAAAGGAAATTACTTTTCCTGTTCTAACATATTTAATACATTGTAAAATAAATTAACTGAGTATTGTATTTTATTCATTCTTTAAAACATGCCTTAGAAGTTTTTACTGTCATTCTTTTACTCTCTCAGTATAAACAGATTTCTTGGCAAATAACTTTAAAATGACTGCAGGGTTTGAGATGGTAAGTTCGCGTATGGGGTGTGACCTCATTGTAGTATGAATTGTAGAAGACAATCGAACAATATGAGGGGTACACTTGTAAAAATGTTAAAATTGGCTCACTCATAATTTTATAAGATTATGATTTTTGAGACATGGATTTTTGACTCTCAAAATGGTATGTCTTGTATTTTCATTTAAAAAAAGAAATAGTAACAGAGTGTTTCAAGATGCAAACGTGAAACCTTGAAGCTTACCAGCAGCTACCATGGAAAATTATTTGCCCAGATCGAAACTATATCAAAACAATTACTTCCTCAGAAGAGATTTAAGAGGCCTCTTTTTCTATGAGAATCAGTTAATGAACTCAATTGAATTTTTGTAAGGCAAAGAAGAAATACATAGGTTTGTTTTTTTTTTTTTTTTTTATCTTTTCCGATCTCAATTATTAAGTAGAAACAAGGTCCATAAGACCTTGTTGGCCTGGAGCCATGATATCATACTGAGGATGTCCTTGCACTGAGGATGACCTTGACTCTCTTTTCCCAAATTCTGGTGTTACCTGCTAATATCTCAACACTGCTTTTTATTAGGTGCTAGAAAAATACTCTTTTAGTTGAACTGTGTCACTAACTTTGTTACATTGTTTTATGATAGTTGTATTGACATTTAAATAAAGGAGACAGGAACTGATGCTTAGACAGCTTTGAGAGCTAATAATCTCCCTAGACACTGGTTCAAAAGTTGTAAAAAAATTAGTTTTTAAACCAAGGTTTCCATCTCTGACATTTAGCTTTCTATTAGGAGAACAAAAGGAAATAAACTAACATAATTTATATACATCTAATTTAAATTTTTAAAAGACAATTTATAATATATATTTTATATATTAATATGTGTTGTGCAACACTGTTCCCAAGATATATAAATAAAATAATCTCAATGCTGATACAGAACTAGTCATAGACCCAAGTACATACACCACTGGAGTTCAAGCTGGTGAGCTAATAAATTTCCTGAAGTTACATTAAGGCATATAGTTGAAGTTTACACATAGGGACAGGGATAACTCATGAGTCTTTGTATTACAAAAAACCTACCATAGTATGAATGATGAATTATGAAGTCTGGAATTCTGGAGCTGACTGATGAAATCCAGTTGCTTATTAGGTGGGAAAGAATTTTTTTCCAGGAAATATAGCTTATCTTAGCCTCTTTCAGGCAGCTAAACTAGTATTTGTTTCCTCAATGGTTGTTATGTCATACATGACCTTTTAGAAGGAAGGACTTTTTTGTATCTGGTATAGTGCCAGTGCTTCTTGAAACATTTTCATTATTTGTTATTTTCTTCCTGTGTTTTAATGAGCATCTTTGTAGAGCTTCCCAAGTGTTAACCAACCTTTCTTTGGAGAACTTCCTAACTATCCATGAACCTGGTAAGAAATTACTACAGAACACTTGAATAAAAGCAAGTGTGAAAGTACATGATAACCATGGTACAATCCACAGACTCAAAGAACCTAAGTAACAATGAGGACTCAAGGGGAGAGATTTAAATTTCACTTATAATGAAAATAGAATTGACATCAGGAGTTGATGTTGATGGAGGGAGGAGGGAGTGGACTGAGTCAGAAAGGGATTGGGGAGGAGAACAGGAGATGAAAGAGGGATGATGGAGAGAGAGAGAAAGAGAGAGAGAGAGAGAGAGAGAGAGAGAGAGAGAGAGAGAGAGAGAGTTCTGGCAGAGAAAACAGGAGTCTTTGGAGTCTTTGGAAGCACTTCTCTGGGACAATGGAAACTCCCAGGTTTCTATGTGAGTGATTCTTGCTAAGACTCCTAGTAACTGGGAATATGGGTGTTGAAAAGGTTATCTCTTCTAATTAGAAAAGACTTCCAGTGGAGGAATTGGGACAAACCTTCAGCCCCCAAACCTTCTATATACAATTTATCCTAACTACAAGATATGCCAGGGTAAAGACAAAATAGAAATTGTGGGAATGGCCAACCAATGACTGACCCAACTTAAAACCCATGCCATGAGAGAGAACTTACCCTACACATTATTAATAATATTGTGCTGTACTTGCAGACAAGAACCTAGAATAACTGTCACCTAAGAGGCTTCTCCCAGCACTTGATGCAGAAACACACAGTCAACCATGAGGTAGAGCTTAGAGAATTATGTGGAGGAAGGGGGAGGATGAGTGAAGGAGCAAATGTGGTCAAGGACACCACAAGAAAACATATGGAATCAACTAACCTGGTTCCACTGAGACCCACAGAGACTGAACATTAAACCAGAGGGCATGCATGGGATAGACCTAGGCTCCCTGCACATATGTAACAGTGGTGCACTTTGACCTTCATGTGGAACTCCTAACAGGAGGAGCAAGGACTGTTTCTGACTCTGCTGCCTGCCTTTTCCCTAACTGGGTCGCCTTGTCTGGCTTCAATAGGAGAAGATGCATTTATTCCTACTGAATTTTGTTATGCCAAAGTACACTGATATCCATGGGATGCCTCCCTTTTTCTGAGGAGGAAGGGAAAGGGGGATAGAGGGGAAGGAAGTTAACTGGGGTGGGGGAGACTGGGAGGAGAGGAGGGAGTGGAAGCTGCTATTGAGATGTAAAGTAAATAAATAAAATTTTAAAAGCAGTTTTCTATTGGAGTGATATCTTCAGTTGAGATCCAAAGAAAGCAAAAGGGACATGAATGGATCCTTGACATTGACATAAGTATGCTTCATACTGAATGATATAAGAATATTCACTATAATGCAGAAAACATAATTGAGTGCTTAAATACACTAGTAGCATAGAAAACAATATTTTCTTTTATACTGATCATAAATATGCTGAAAAAAAATAAGGAAAAAACAATCCTACTAAAATTGTCTCCAAGGGGCAAAAGCAGTTTAAAAAGAAAAAGAAAAAGTAGCCTTATGTGATGGTTACATTTGATTGACTTTATATGATCTAGGATCTCAAGCCACTTATAACACAAGACTTTCCTCATGTTGATAGAGATTACTTAGAATGAGTTCATCACTAAATATACTTGTGATGAACTATCTAGATTTGGTAACTGAGATAGAATGATTGATCAGTCATGGCTGCACCAATCCATAGTCCTGAACTCAATGTATGATATGAAATGGGCAGAGAGAAAAATCTTGTTCTCAAATTATTTACTATAAAGACACTAATAGCACTTACCTACCATAAAAATTATACACTGGAATAACAAAGCAAAATAAACCATTAGATTCTTTCCCTTCTTCTCTCTTCCTTTTTCTTTCTTCCTACTTCTTTCTTTTTCTTTCTTTCTCTCTCTCTCTCTCTCTCTCTCTCTCTCTCTCTCTCTCTCTCTCTCTCTCTCTCTCTCTCTCTCTCCCTCCCTCCCTCCCTCCCTCCCTCCCTCCCTTCCTTCCTTCTTTCCTTCCTTCCTTCCTTTCATAGTTTCTTTGTATAGACTTGAGTATCCTAGAACTTGATCTGCAGACCAGGTTGGCCCTAAAGTCACAGAGATCTGTCTGCCTTTGCCTTCTGAGTGCTGGGACCGTCCACCATCTGGCAACCATTCATTCATTAAGTCAGTGAGGTAAGTAAGAAATAACCACTGAAATAACTGAACCAATGACATGGAAGACCTCTAAAGTGAAAACTTTAGAACACTGCATTAAGAATTAGAGTTAACTCGCTACTGGAAGAGTTTGGTAAAGGATTGAGTAACCAGGAGGAGATAGGGCCTCTACAAGAAGACCAACAGAGTCAACCAACATGGACCCTTGGGATTCCCAGAGACTGAACCACCAAAAAAAAAGAGCATACATGGGCTGTACCCCTCTGCACCTCCACAGCCCAGCACATATGTAGCAGATGTGAAGCTTGGACTTCTTGCAGCTCCCCCAACAACTGAAGAGGGGCCTTACTCTGTTCCTTGCCTGATGATCCTGTTCCCCTAACTGAGCTGCCTTCTCTGTCCTCAATTGGAGAGGCTATGCCTAGTCCTGAAGTTATCTGAGGTGCTAGGGTGAGTTGGTACCCAGTTGGGACCTTCCCCTTCTCTTTTGAGAAGGGGAGAGGTAGGGAGAGGGTCAATGTGGAGGGGAGACTGAAAGGAGATGGAGGGCTGTGATCAGTAAATAAGTACATACTTTAATGGAAAAATAAGTAAATTGAAGAAGACTTTAGAAGATAGAAAGACTTCCTGTGACCATGGATCACAATGATTAATATTGTGAGAATGCCTTACTACAAAAGCAATCTGCATAGTTAATATAATACTCTACAAAATTCTAATTTTATTAATCACAGTAGTTAAAAAAATCTTAAAATTCATATGAAATCAGGTAGAACTTCACATGGTCAAAGAATAGTGATAAGTGTATTATCATACCTAATTTCAAGTTATGCTATAGAACCATAGTTTCAAAAGCTGCATAGTACTGAAATAATAGCCATATAGATTAATAGCATAAAATAAAAATTCAGACAAAAGCATATGAAACTACAGCCATAAGTTTTTAAATATTCACAATACTTATTTACCTTTATAAAAATGCAAATATTTATAAATAACAGTGGCTATAAAAGGTATAAAATTATATCCTATAAATAGTTGAGTATATAAAAGTAAACATAATTATAACCATTTTTTTACAAGTCACTTTCTCTCTTACCCATTGTGTCCAGCCACACACATATAAGTACATAATATAGATATGGATTATTTTGTTCAATCTCCATGATGGTTACATTTCCCCATGTTCTTTCAAAGTCTTAGCTCTTGGTCCACTCTTTGATTCTAGTCCCTCTCTTCAATGCACCTCTAGCCCTCATTCCTGAAGAGTTAAGTGTTTTCATAGAATATGTATATGATCACTTAGTGTCACAGGTCCTTCTAACTAACCCATTCTTCAAAATTGATATTATCCTGCATTCTACTTAAGTCCCTCCCTTTATGATTGGATCCTGTAGTGACTCAGTACTATCATGTCCTGACAAACCTTCATCCCAGTTATGTCCTTTTATTTTATTTTAGTACTCTGTTTCCAAAATACCTCAGAGACACAAGGAATCTTCACTAAGAATATATTTCTTCTTGTTCTTACATTATAGTGAATGTGAGATTATTCTATAGTTCATTATATCCTCTAATTTTTCATTAACTTACATTTTTTTTCAATTACTCAGATTTTTACCTTCTATTTCTTTGTCTACATTGACACAGGAGTAGGTTAGTTCTTGCCTCCTTGAGAAATTGAATTGATCACAAATTTTTAGAAGCTTTAATCACTAAATTTAAAGTTAAACTGTGAATATTTTTGGTGAGATGTACACACTCTTAAAGGAAATTAGCGTGTACCAGAACTCTTCCTCTCTATTAGAGCATATTGCTCTTTCAATCAAATATTCCATGCCACTTGCTACATTACCAGATACAGTATAGCTTACTTGATCACTGGTTATTTTTTACAAACCAAGATCAGTTTGCCTACAGTAAAAGGAGATATACCTCTCTCAGTTACATGAATATCTATTTTGTAGACATACATTATATGTATTTCATGTATGTGAGAATTGCTTACATAAATAAATACTGAATTATGTGTTAAAAGATATACTTTTAGGATATCAATGATGGAAAAGATATTCAGAATTCACTTAGAGCAGATTTTTTTATGGGTTAAATGATTCAGGTATATGAAAAAAACAACACCACCACCACCAACAACAAAAAACAGTAGCAACCTTCACCAAGAAGAACCAGCAAGAAGATAGTGCACAGAGATGGAAATGGGCATAGTAGAAAAACAAAACAACCCCATCCCTCAAAAAAAAAAAAACAAAGAAAATCAAAACTGAAGCCAAACAACCAAACATTCAACCAAACAAAAAAAAACTCCAAAACCTCAAGTATGATGAGGACTTTAGATGACATCTCAGGAACGGATGAGAGGTTCCTTGATGAGAGCCACTAATTCCAGGTTGAATTAATGTCACTTTGAGATGATGTTAAATACCGAAATACTCTTATACTCATGCTTTCTTTAGATTTTTCTACCTGTGATATATTTTATTCCTGAGAAAATATATAACTTCGTAGTTTGATATAGAGAGGGTGGTTTTGGCAGGATCCAAAAACCTTACATTAGAGATGAAAGTACAGGCTCTTCAGAATATGGTATTAGGAAAACTGGACACCTACAGTGTAGAAGAAATAGATTAGATTCTCATAGCAAATGAAGTTCTAAACAGACCAAAGGCCTTAAGGTAAGACCCAGAATTCTAAAACCCTTAGATGAAAATAAAGATAAAGACAAAGGAAAATAATCTTTGACTAAGACTCCACCCAGAAACCAGTGTCAACAATTAACAAGGGAGATTTAGAAAATAAGAACATTCTGTACAACAAGAGCAAATAGAAACCTGCAGAATTGAGTTAAGTCATTAATAGGACAGATTTGTATATTGAATATAAAAAATGCGAAAGCCAAAACCAAAAATAATGTAAAGCAGTTATTAAATACAGTGGTGAAATGAACAGACACCTCTCAAAAATTAAGCAGAAATGGACAATGACATCCCCCCTTCCCTGGGGCATCAAGTCTCTACAGGATTAGGTGCATCCTCTCCCACTAGGACCAGACAAGTAAATCCTTTGCTGCATGTGTGTCACGGGCTATGGACCAGATGATGTATGCTCTTTGGTTGGTGGCTTGGTCTCTGGGAGCTTCCAGGGGCCAGGTTATTTGACACTGTTGGTCTTCCCATGAGGTTGTGATCCCCTTTAGCTACTTCAATCGTTTTCCTAACTCTTCCATAGGGGTCCCAGACCTCAGTAGAAGGCTTGATTGTAAGTATCTACATCTGTTTCAGTCAGCTGCTGGTAAAATCTCTCAGAGAACAGTCATGCTAGGCTCCTGTCTGCAACCACAACATAAATAGCATCAGTAATAGTGTCAGGATTTGGGGCCTGCCCATGGGATGGATCCCAAGTTGGGCCTGTCAATGGGTTGCCTTTCCTTCAGACTCTACTCCATTTTTGTCCCTGCATTTCTTTAAGACAGGGACAATTCTGGATCAAAACATTTGAAGGTGGGTCCGTGACCTGATCCTTCCATTGAGGGCCCTGTCTATCTACTGGAGGTGGTCTTTAGGGTTGCTTTTTAATAATAAAATATTTACCTGTCATAAGTCTAAGTTACTTTGTAGAGGTAGCTGGCCTGACTGTCCGAGTTCCCCTGAGGCCAGAAACTACAGACTCTGGCCTTTAGCATCTCATCCTGAAACAGCTGTAGCTTAAGCAAAGGATTAATTGCTAGGCCTTTTTCCTTTCTTGCTGAGAAGTACTTTCTACAAGAGCTGAGTTGTGGAGCTAGTCTCGGTATCTAACAAGAAAGGAATGAGTAATCAAAGGTCATGTGAATATTTTTCTTCTGTGACCAACTAAACTAGGTCATTTGCAGCAAAACAGGTGAACCTGTATGTACTCACATTAACCCAATATTAAAAAGATAAACATTATACTTT
This sequence comes from Montemys delectorum, assembly GCA_019843815.1. Taxonomy (NCBI): domain Eukaryota; kingdom Metazoa; phylum Chordata; class Mammalia; order Rodentia; family Muridae; genus Montemys; species Montemys delectorum. The sequence continues at coordinate 16,001 of JADRCD010200191.1, forward strand.
CTCTTATTTTCAGCTTCTATACTATAACAAGATACATCATATTATATATGTATACATGACAAGAAAATAGAAATGTTATAAATATAAAGTAATAGGTATTTATGTGAGGGCTACAATGAATACATTGCATAAACATAAGCTTTTAAACTTATTACATAGAGTTACAAAGGTACTTATTGCGTTTTAAGACTTTGTAATGAATAAAAATGTGTTGTGACAGTATGTTTTCTTAATTTTTTCTAAAATAAAGAAGGAAAGGAAGAGAGAATTGACCCTATACTTCTCTGTTCTAGAAAGCAAGAAACATCAGGCTAAGAACATAACATGAGACTAATTTGCAATTCAGTCAACAAGAAGAATTATTGAAATATGACTAAACTCTACAACCTGAAATTGTTGAATTTGATGTGAACTTAGTAAGTAAAATATGAAATTGTTTTTGAAAACACATCAAGAGAACATTTTCTATTAGTATGTAGTAACATTTCCAATTTCCTGCTGCATCATTAGCCTCCATTTAGAAGTCAGTCTAGAACTAAGCATAGACGCTTACTTCCTAGAGAAGCAGTCTCTGCCATGATGTGAATGTTAGAAGCTATTATGCTGATTCTGTGGGCTTAATTTCAAGGCAACATTTACGTGGTCTGTGAGTTTAAGCAAGTTACATAAGATATTCTTCTACTTCCATCCCTTTAAGTTAAGCAATAAGCACTTCTTCATGCATTATGTATATTAAGAAGTTGGGTTATGCTACAGAAGCTTGGTATACATTGCCACTGGCTGTCCTTATCATGTTCATCATGCTTTTGCGACAATTTGTCATTGTCAAGTTGAGTTTAATGGCAATCTCACTAAGGTACAATATTACTGTAGTGGCTATACCTTTTCAGGCCAGTCTTTATTGTATTTCATTAAACTTGCAACAAGATATGACTGTTGGTGTCATTTCTGCCTCAGAAACTGTGCAGAACTATGAATGTTAGTGAGAAGGGATGGAGTCTCTAAGTCAACAGCAGCTTATTTTTGCCATTTCCTAGGACTCAAGTATGTGGGGTTTTACCATCATATTCTTGAGAACAATCGAGAGTAATTGCAACAGCCTCCATTATTTTGGTAGTGTCTGCAGTACCCTATGGAGCAAATTAGAAAACAAAAACAAAAACAAAAAAACAAGGAGCCCATCTTCTTCACTGGGACTTTTTATTTGATAGCCTAGGGTGCCTGGGGGAGGTATTGTGCTTCATCAAAACAAGATAATATTTTGGGAAAAGTAGCAAAGCTATTTTTAAATGCTGGGAGCTTGGGGCATTGTCTGCCTGATAGAGCACACATCTTCAGTGGGGGCAGCTGTAAGTTGTGACTGAAGCAGGAGTCAAAGATTCAGGAGTTATGGCCAAACTCCTTCTGCCCCCTGCAAGCAGAAATTGTCTGCAGAGGCTCCAGGGATCAAAGCCTAATACTTCACTGAGCCTAAGTTACCTGAGCAGACCACTGTCCCACACTGCCCTACAACGTGCCTCTGTGGCATGGTGGGGCATCTTTTGTGTATATTCCCAAGAGTGGTATGGTTGGGTCTTCAGGAGAGAAGGAGGGATCTGGGAGGGAAAGTGGATGGGTGCAGGGGGAGGTAGTTGTGGGGAGAGGGGTACCTGATCTGTTATTAGGTGAGGGAAATCGCTGAATCCTTGAGGGCCAGCAGAAAGAATGGAAACAGGCAACCTCAGGAAATAGGAGGTTTCACCAGATACCTGGGAGGTAAGAGAGTCTTGGAAATGAAAGGGAAGGAAACTAGATGAAATACCCTGACAGTAGGGAGAGAGAACTTATAGAGCCAAACTCCAGCAGTAAGACAGAGCATTAAGTGTTGGAAGGAATTATAGGAATAGAAATGGAGAGGAGCCTGAGGAAAAGAAGGTCCAGCGACAGGCCCAAAGTGTCATCCAGCTCAAGGGGAGATCCCAAGGCCTGACCCTATTACTGAGGATATGGAGTGCTCACAAAAAAGGACCTATCATGAATGCCCTCTGAAAGACCCAACAAGCAGCTGAAAGAGTCAGATGCGGATATTTGCACCCAACCAATGGACAGAAGCAGCTAATCCCTGTTTGTGAATTAGGGAAGGCTGAAAGAAGCTGAGGAGAAGGGCGATCCTGCAGGAGGACCAGCAGTCTTGCTTAATCTGGATCCCTCAGATTGCTCAAACACTGGACCACTAAGCAGACAGCATACACCAGCTGATATGAGGCCACCAACACACATACAGTAGAGGATTTCCAGCTCTGTGTTCATTCAGAAATGGTACACCTAACCCTCAAGAGACTGGAGGCCCCAGGGTTTTTAGAGTGGGGTTTGGGGTGGGGACATCCACGTGGAGATTGGAGATGGGGTGGAGGTGTGGGATGTGAAGCAGTTGGAGGATGGATGGGGGGATTGGGGAAAGGGATATGGAGTGTAAACAATAAATTAATTAAAAAAGAAATAAATACAATCTTTTTTAATATTAAAAATAATACACAGTTATTTCAAAAATCATCCTATTACAAAAAATAATTCTTACAGAAGTGGGATATAGGTAACTAGTTATTGAAGAATAAGTATTTCTAGTTCAGCCCTACTTGTTGCTATAAAATAGACTTACGTGTATACATTTCTAATACTTTGTAATGTTTCAGTATCACAGATGTAAGCTGAAATCCAGATCCTGGTCATTATATTATGTAGTGTTTGCTCTTCTTGATCCAGAGAACTTTAATCAGTGAAACAGTGATAATATGGGAATGAAAAGAGAAGGAGAGCAACTGAGTCAATAATACTGCCTTTATGACTCTGAGTTCAAAGAAATTGAGATACACATAAATTAGTGCTCTACAGGATCTCATGAGCCATGAACAAATGACTTCACATAGTGAAGAAGATTTGAAGTTTTAGAGTTGTTACCTTTTTCAAAAATGAAGTCCATAGTACCAACATATGTTGACTCCATATACTTTTTGTATGCTCGTGAGGATAGATTCAGAGAGGGTTCCTTTCTTGTCCACTGAGGCAATACTTTAGCCCACCAGCTACCCATATAATATGGGTAGTACATGTCTCTTATCTTCCAGATCTAACTTTTTCATAGTTTGTCTTGATGAAAATAAAAATTCTTTCTATTTTACTAATGGCTCAAATAGGTTTTGAATTTCAACATATGATTACTAAATCCATATTTCTAACATGTTTTACATTCTTTTTAAAAATTTCATCAATGTGTACAGTGTATCTCATCTATACTCAGTGCTTCCTCCATCCCTCCTTTCCTCCTTCCCTTGTTCCCTCCATCCCCAAAAAACTCTGTCAAATATCTCTTCTAGCTGCATGTCTTTCTTGTGATGAATGAATGAATGAATGAATGAATGAATGAATATAATACCATTGGTACAGTTATTGTTGTCCTTATGGGCATGAATGTGGAGTCATTCACTGGGCCAGAGGCAACCTAGTAGTGGACAAACTCCTAAAATAAAATGACTCTTCCTTTCCCAGGAACTATCACCTTCCACCAACTCCCTCCCTCTCAATGCTAGGGTTTTTACTTGGTTGATCTTCCCCAGGTTTTATGTAATTAACCACAGTACAACAGCCATATCTTTCTAGAGGACAGCATTTCACTGTGCTCCTCCCCCTAACGCAGCTCTTACATTCTTTCTTTGAAGGAGAAAAGGTGGATATAAATGTGCACTGTACAGTGCTAAACACTAACAGTTGTTCTCAGTATGTTAACAGTAATGTATCTCTCAGCAGTAAAGTACTGTCTGCTATAAGAACCTTCTTGGAATAAAGATAGGAGTGGAACAAATCTATGGAAAAAATATATATGGGAAGTCATTTGATAGGACCATTTAGAAAAATATCAATAGACTCTCCTCTAGAATCAAAAGATTTGACCAACATTAAGCTACTAGAAATGGATTCACTTTTGTATAATAAGTCTACTAGCCAATGAAGAGAATGGTTGGTTATTCTTTTAAAGATTATTGTCACTATTGTTCCCATGTGAACACTGCCCTCCAGATTGGTATTTTAGCATTAAGTCTTCAATGCTGCATGAGTCAATTGATGTCCTTTCTCACTTGGTAGCCTGCTTAGCACCCCTTAGCACTGTGAAATTTAGACAGCAGGGAGAGTCTACTAGACCTCCAAAGAATGGATTTCTTCTGTGCCATGCTAACAAAACCTGTGAGATTGTCATCAATAGGTGTTTTGTACACTTATAGTGGACAACAAAGAGCAGTAGCAATACATGGTTTGATTTTCAATGCTTCTGGGGTCTCTTTTGCCAGTAATACTTATGAAGACAACTTGTGCCTGGCACGGAGACTTCGATCTAATAAACATGGCATTTAGGTGCAGCTATTCACTGCATGTATTCACAAATGTTGGATATCTCTGCTCAAAATCTGTTTTTAAAATATCATACTTTTAAGTAGCTTACAAATTCCTGGAATCTCATAAGGTTATTTTGCAGTCTGTAATTGGTGTGTTTAAATGACACATACACTTTGAGACAGTGCCCTATTCTTGTTTCCTTTCCAGTATGATTTCCACTCTCTGTCTTTTATCATGACTACAGATCCTTTTAGTTAAAAAATATTCTGAAGTATTATTTGCCTACTGAATCCACCTGAATCCTCTCACAAGGTCTTTGATCTCATTTTTGTCATAATGGCATATTTTATGACAGCATTCTGGGTTTGATCTGTTTCTATACTCTTGAGTTTTTCTGGCTACAACTCTCATTTAGATAGAAAAAAATTATCTTTCTTCTCATTTTCTCAGTTATGTTTATGAACTATCCCAGTCATCATTGAGCCCATTTTGTCATCTTGTCGTGACTTTCCAAAAAAGGATCTCATTACTAACATTTTGCTAGAGAATTTTTGATGAAAAGAAAACCAGAGTCTATTTGATGCATTGGCAAACTTCCTAGTGAAATAATAATTTCATCCAGTTTCTTATGTGTATATTATGAAAAGCCATTTTTCAGCTTTCTGAAAGGACTTTCTAATGACATTGAAATTTCATCTCATTTTATCTGTTTCTTCTCTTAGTTTTTGTCAGATTTGGTTAAAATAAAAGATATCATCCAAAAGAAGTGATTCTTCACACCAGTAATCTCAAAACTCAAGACATGGACGCAGAAGGCTCAAGAGTTCAATGTCTCTTCTTGTGGCTACATAGTGAGTTCATGGACAGCCTGATCTACTTGTGAGCCTGACTCAAAAATGATGAATAAATGGAACTCTTTAAATAATCAACATTTATTATTCCACTCATTCAGATGAGTATGGACTGAGGTTCACCAATGTGCTTGTTTGTTTCTGACTTCAGCTAGAGTAGGCCCTGCTTGTGTCAAAGGCAGTGAGTGACAGTATCACTGTAAAAGCCTTAATATATGCATATCTCCTTCAGAAATGGAGAACTTTCAGTTGCAAAATCAAACTTCACTACATCTCTACACCATTACTTGTGAAAATCATGATTCTAATTGAATTATGAACAAATCAATAATGATGGCTCAAGATAAAACTTTGCACATTAGATACATTCTCTTATCTTTTACTACTTCATATTTTTGTTTTAGTATTGGTGTGTAACTTGAAGCACTTTTGCTTCAGATTAATCACAAATATAATCTGAGTATTCTGTGAAAGTCTTATCAAGGAGAAATAATGATCACACATGGATTTTAAAAATGTTATTTTATTTACAGTTTGAATGTTCTTCCTTGCTATGACTCCCCGTGTATTCTAAATGCATGCTTTCTTGACATACTTTCTCTTACTTTGATCATAGGAACTGGTGACTTGGTAATATTCAAGTGCCTGAAGCAATTTAAATTTTAGACTGGTTATTAATATTTGGATATATTTTATTAAATTAATTATATTGTTATAAAAAAGGCAGAGTGTACATAACATACTTCTTAGCTCTCTAATTACAAATCATTGTGAGATTTTTGCTATTCTTAGTTGGTTCTAATGAAAAGATTTCTAATGATATTCTGCTATACTCACTGATTGGTATCTAGCCCAATTGTCCTCAGAGAGCCTCCATACAGTCACTGATGGGAACAGAGGCAGAGACCCACAGCCATACATTAAGTGTAGCTTGAGGAATCCTGCAGAAGAGGAAAGGAAGTACTGTAGGAGTTAGAGGGTTCATGGACCCCACAATAAAACTCACAGAATCAACTAACCTGGGACCATAGGGCTCACTGAGACAGAGTCACCCACCAGGGAGCCTGCATGGGTCTAACCTAGCCCTCCACACAATGTTACAGTGTGTAGCTTGGTCTTATTCAGGGATTGCTAACAGTGGAAACAGGAACTGTCTCTGACTCTATTGCCTGCCTTTGGAACCCTTTCCTCAAACAAGGTTGTTTTTTCTAGCCTTAATAGGAGAGGAGATTGTCTTATTGCAACTTGATATGTGATAGCTGGTGACCACCTGGGCAGGTGTCTGCCCTTTTCTGAAGCGAAATGAAGGAAGTGTGAATAAAGGGGTAGGGGTAGGGACCGGGAAGAGAGGAGGGAGGGGAGACTATGGTCAGAGTATAAAGTTAATTAATTAATTAAAATAGAAATATGAAACTACGCAAAAACCCCAAAAACTCCTTATAATGGTTCCCCCTCTCTTCCTCCAGTTTATCTCCACCTATTGTTGCATCCAGATGCATATCCTTTGGTTTCTCTTTAGAAAACAAACATGCACATGACATTCAAGGAAGCAGCTCGACTAACTTTCCTGTCCCCTCAAATATAATTGCCCAGTATCATGCCCAGCTCTGCAGCAGAACACCTGCAACAGGGCTTTCCTGACCTCAACTCGGGATGAAAAATAGTGAATAATATATAATAAGATAAAACTAACAGAATTGAACAAAAGAAGAAAGCAGAAAGGAATGAGCTGAGCCCAAGAGAAGGCATAAGAAGCAGAGACTGACTTGTTCTTGCAACCAGGAATCCCATAGAAAGACTAAACTGTAAGCCATAGGATATATGCAGAGGACCTTGTGCAGACAGGTGCAGCTTCCGCATGTGCCGGCTCAGTCTCTGAGTTCAGACTTGTAGGACAGTGGTCTGTTCAGGCAACCTAGGCCCAGTCAAGTAATAGGTCTGAACCCCAGTAACCCAGTTGGCAATATCTTTGCCTGAAAGGGACAAAAGATGTTCGACCAGAACTCCTGAGTCTGGCGCCTGTCTCAGTCACAACCTCTCACAGCTGCCCCCACAGGAGATGTGTGCTCTGTCAGGTAGACAATGCTCCAAGCTCCCAGCATTCTAGCTGGATCCTACCCCCAGCCATCTGACCACAGCCAGGCATGCCTTACCCCAAAGACAAATAGCAATGCCTCATACAACATAAGGGGTGGTTTTCCCCTTCCTCTCTCTCTCTTACCCTCTTCCTCTCCTCTCTTGCTCTTTGTCCCCTCTCTTGCTCTCTTTCTTTCTTGCCTTTGTCCTCTCTCTCTTGCTCTTTGTTCTCTCTCGTGCCTTCTTGCTCTCTTGGTTCCTTTCTTTCATTTCTCTCTCTCCTTCTCCTCTCTCCTTCCTCTCCTTTCTTTCTCTCTACAGGGCCAGCCTATTTTCTCTTTCCTATAATAAAAATATCTCACTTATGCATTGTCTCATTTTAATTAACTAACTTGCCTTGCAGCTCCAGGTCTCAGCAGCAGAGAGACACAGGCCCACACAGACTTGCTTTGATCATGTTGATAAGGATATCCTTGTTTCCTTGGTGTCATCCATCCTCCGTGGCTTTTACTCCTCCACTTCCTCTTCTGAAGGAATACTTCCTTAAGCCCTGAGGAGAGAGACTTGATGGAGACACCCAGTTTAGGGATGTGTGTTCTTATATAATGTCTGACTGAAGATCTCTGTATTTCTTCTCATCTGCTGCAAGAGGAAGCTTTTTGATGATAGTTGAACAAGGCAATGATCACATTTGTGTCTTTAGTAGAAGTAAAACTTTACAACTTTAAAGTATAAAATTGCTGTACTTTAAAATTTTAGTGCATAATCATAGGAAATGTATGCAGAAAATGTAAAAATAGTTATGCAGTCAAATTAAGTTCATGTGATAATGCACAGTACATTAAATATAATAACATGATTAACTAAAAAGTATTCACCAATTTGGAGAAAACATGCTTTGCTGTACATCTCTATCTAAATGAAGAAAAAAATCAGAATATTTGCCAAAATATACTATGCTTGATTTTATTTTCAAGATGTACTTAAATATTTATTAATTGTCCATAGAAAAATCTTAAAATAATATTGTTAACATTTGTCCAGGTTGTTAATGAGTCTTAAGATTAAAATGCACAAATTCGTTTAAATAAAGACAGCTTATAATTAGAAATACTACTAATATAGAGTAACATATGTGCCTTTAAGGCCATGTAATTTATTTGCTTTTTTGATAGTACTGACTTTAAATTTAAGTTTGTGTTTTGTTATTATTAATATGTATTATTGTTTTTGTTATTGTTATTGTTATTAAGGTTATTAAGAATAGTCTTAATTGGAACTCAGACAAATCAGTCAGTTACAGTAAGTCATTATGGGTTATTATCCAGTTCCCTTAATTAAAACTACTCAGTATATGCAATTCACTCACACGTTCAGGAATGATTGTTGAGTTATTAATTATGAATGATGTTTCTCTCTCACATACATACAAACATATAAAAAAGAGAGGGAGAGAGAAAGAGAGGCAGAGAATGAGAGAGAGAGAGAGACAGACAGACAGACAGACAGACAGACAGACAGTCTGATAGAGAGACATACCATTATGAAATCTCTTCCTGCTACAGGTTGCAGGGAACAGGTATTCAAACAGTAAGAATTCACTTTTTGCTGGGCAGTGGTGGTGCATGCCTTTAATCCCAGCACTTTGGAGGCAGAGGCAGTCAGATTTCTGAGTTCAAGGTCAGCCTGGTCTACAGAGTGAGTTCCAGGACAGCCAGGGTTATACAGAGAAACCTTGTCTTGAAAAAAAAAAAATCACTTCTTTGCAATGAGTTCTGTTTGATGTCCCTTGTTTATTGAGGAAATTTATGGCGTGGCCAACTCACTAAACACATAAAAATATTCATGAAATGATCATTCTATATTCAGGTTTGCATCATATTCACTAATACAATCTTGTTTTATAGAAATGATTTCCTATGGTGTATCTCAACATTAATACTCTTCTCTAATTAACACCATAGAAATTATAGAAAATGAGGTCTCAAGATTTTCAGAAATAAGTGACTTCTATCATTCTAGTTGGAAGCAAAGTTATTTGGGCATAAAAATAAAAAGAAAAGACAGTCTAGGAACTGTCTTGGAGAAAAATCAAATCGTCACAGACTAAATAAAAACATTTAAGAAATAATCTCAAACTTAAATAAGGAGTTAACCAAATCTTGAATTTCCAACATTGTGATGCTAGTTCAAATTTGAAACAAACAAGCCTCTGCTCAAATGTAAAATTCTTATATATTTTATACAATAAATACATAAATATGTAAATAAAGTCAAATGTAAAATTATACAGAGACATGACTTTGTACTCATGAAAAAAATTATTACTGCTCACTATTATTTGAATTAAAGTGATTGAAATACACTCTGTTCTAAATTCTTGATTTTAAATTGCATTCATAAGTTAGAAAACCATAAGTTCCTACATGCCAATCATGGCCCACGCAATGTTTAAATACAAAGATATTTTGCATAAAGTTTAATTCAGATCAGGTATGTGTAGGCATTTACTATTTGCTTACTGTAAAATATTGAACTACTTCTTTGTATATTCTGAGATCTTCAGTGTATTATTATGGTTGATGGGCATGCCACTGTGTAGAGATGCTAGAACCTTCACTACTCTTTACTTATTTGTTGTTGTTTACATCAACCTTTTCCCCACAACATCCTGTTCTCACTCCTCACACTCTAACCACTGTTCTACTCGGACATCAGCTTCCTCATAATGCAGATGAATAACATCAGCTGGCGCTTGCTACACACACACACACACACACACACACACACACACACACACACACAAACTCTTACATTAAATGTTAAAGAAAAATTGTGTGTTTTGAGTCATGCCTGTATCCCAAAGAAATAGTATTACATTTCAAATGATAGGCTGGCCTTGGTAGCACGAGTGGCATTTGTACTAAATACATTCTCTCTCAAACAACAACAAAAAAGAGTTAGTGAAAGTACTTCATTAAAGCTCTGGGGTACCAATGTATCTAAATATAGATCATTAGGCAGAACACAGAAATTAAAAAAAATCTCATATAATATCTCATATGCATAAGTCTTATTTTAATTTCTTCTTAGAATTTATGTTTTCTCTTTAAAAATAATTTACCTGAAATATAAACATTATATATTGTCAAATATTCCGTGTCATCTTTTATATGATAGGATCTGACTGTGAATGTGTTACTATGTTTTAAATCTACTCATCTGGGTGACTGCTTGGCTACAGTGCCTCATCTCCCTTGAATGATTGAGGACAAAAGTGAAATACTTTCTCTAACTTGAGTCATTCCATGAAGTTGTGATGGTAAGCAAAATCTGAATGATATATTTTCTATCAAAATATGTAAGCTATAAAGATGAGCAGTTTTCTGCTTATTATTGATACAGAGGCTTAATTTATGACTGGCTTAGAACTCACTTGGAATCACAGTCTGGCCTCAAATTAATGGAAATCTTTCTAATCTCTTGGACTGGTTTACTTATTTAGAAAATCACATTTACAATTCTAAATCTTCCAATATTTGTTAAAGTGATATATTTGTTTTATTTCTCCTAATCTATCTGTTTAAATGTCGAAGGAATACATACCTATATAACTTTATTTTTTAAAGGAGTTAAAAGAATGTCCACCTTTTGGTCTTCCTTCTTCTTGAGTTTCTTGTGGTTTGTGGGTTGTTCTTCCGGTATTCCAAACTTCTGGGCTAATAACCACTTATCAGAGAGTGTATACCATGTGTGTTCTTTTGTGATTGGGTTACCTCACTCAGCCACCATCAAAGGACCATACATAGTAGGACTGATTGTTCTGGCAGCATGTGTATAGTAGAGGATTGCAAAGTCAATCATCAATGGTAGGAGAGGCCTTTGGCCCTGTGAAGGTTCTGTGCCCCAGTGTAGGGGAATGCCAGGGCCAATAATTGGGAGAGGGTGGGGTGGCAGGCACAGGGAGGGGGGAGGCAACAGGGGTTTGTTCTTGTTTTTGTTTGTTTGTTTATTTGTTTGTTTTTTGGAGAGGAAACTGGGAAAGGAGAAATTTACATGTAAATAAAGAAAAAAAACTAAAAAAAAAAAAAAAAAAAGGAGTTAAAGGATACATGCATATCCTATTCTTTCCCTATCTGTATCCTTAAGTCTGCATAAAATAGATTACTGACAATGAAAAGAAATACTAGTCTCAAAAAAGACTCCAGGGAATCTCTGCCTTTAGATTCAAATTTAGAAAAGTGTCTCTCAGTGTCCTACTGACATCCCTTTGTACGACCAAATGGCTGCACCTTCACCATTACAGTTAGCACACAAGGTATTTTATTTATCAGTGTGGACTTAGATAAAACCCAAAGGAAGCTACTCAGATTCCCTTTGTGTGCTATACAAGTGCCCCAAGTCCTGTCTCTGGAGCTACTTTGCTCATTTTGACATGGCTGGCAAACGTTCACCCTGTGCAGTAGCTCAGTCACATGGATGCAAACAAATGCATTCTTCCAAGTAGTGCTAAGCCCTCAAATTAACTTGACCTGAACAGAAATGCACACCATTATTTGCTTTGAAAGTAGACTATGTCCTGTTTTTTCGCTTATCCTCAAGCAAGAAGATAAAGGAGCCCTGGTGCTTAGCATTGTGGGGTAAAACACTGCCGAGATTTCTTGATCGGCCTCATTGTATAATCCATGTCATCTTATATTTGTTTCCACACTTCTCTCTGTGCAAACAGTAATTGCTTGCTAATAAATCACACAGGTACAGCCTTTTCTGGTCTCCAACATTCAAAGTTACTCCTAATACCAGTTTTTCCATTATATTCAAGACCACGTATCACATAATAGAATTCACTGATTTTGTGTCTTTTGTCTTCCTGATGCAGATCGTAGCTTCAAAAGAGAAAGTTTTTGTTGTTTGGCTTGCTTTGCTTTGTTTTGTGTATTTCTCAGTCCCTAATATTTTGATAAATCTTTCAAAGATAGTTTACATTTGTTTGAAATCAGTTGAATGATTAAATAGATGATGTGATGGGGCGTCTCCAGAAATGGCATGCTGTCTATTTATCATATCCTTTAAAATCCCAATATTTACAGGGAAACTGGTGATTTTTACATGCATTGATTATGCTTGCAGTCTACACAGAGGACAAACACAGACAAGACAACATCAGATTTTCTATGACTCTACTGACTGATTAATTACGTGCTCCCATTAAATTCTACTGTAAAGATTCTAAGTTGATTGTGAAAATGACACTTTAATTCAGAATCTCTGAAGGGACTCCCTCTACCTTTCCTTACTGTAATCCTGTATTTAGAAATAGTAAAAGAGTCACATTCCAGCCTTTGTTCTTTTATGCTTAATGTACAGTTTGTTCTTTTGACTAATTTTTAAGTTGGTATAACATCTGTATTTTCATATGAGAACATGTTTATGAACATCTATGCTAACATAATCTCTATTAATTTATTAGAAACAAATACCTCTAGGATGCTAAGAGAGTAACCTTTTATTAAAGTATTTCTTCAGTATTTCCTTAGCATTTCTATATACTTATATAGTAAACTTATATAGTAAATAATATTTTTTTTTTTTTTTTTGGTTTTTCGAGACAGGGTTTCTCTGTATAGCCCCAGCTGTCCTGGAACTCACTTGTAGACCAGGCTGGCCTCAAACTCAGAAATCCGCCTGTCTCTGCCTCCCAAGTGCTGGGATTAAAGGCGTGTGCCACCACCGCCCGGCAATAATGTTTTCTAATATAGAATTTGTTCGAGTGATAAAATAATTTGTACAGTTAACTAAATGAAGATTTTCAAAGCAATGCTAAGTGGTAAGCTTTTCTTCTGTTCTGAATAGTTTGTGTAGACCTATTAGTTTCTCTCATGCATAGAAGAGAAGTAGTGTTAAAGTCTACATCTCAAATAGTCCAATGTATTCATGTCAAATGATATTCATTGGCCAAACTTATCTGCCAACCTCTCTTTGTTTTGGTGATCATCTGTCTTTCTTTATCTCCGTCTTAATCTCTCTCCCTCTTCAATTAATGACATGCTCATTTTCAACCACTTTACCTTGGCATCATTGACAAACATTAGTTACTTTTTTCTCCCACATCCAGGCTGTTCATGCAACACATTTAAAAAGGGGTCTATTTCTTCCTGTTCCTGTTTTTAAAAGCTTCTACTTCCTCTCTGTTCTTGCAGCCAAAAACCTAAGCCTAATATCATAATCTATTACATGTTCATTTGTCAAAATTCATTCTGTGATTAACATACATGAATTAGCAAAGTGGATTTTCTATGAAAGGTGAATATATATTGTACGTTAGTATACATCTGGACCAAATGTTGTTCAATTCCTAAATACTTAGGTTAGGTATCTCCTTGAAAATAATATAAACTAAATTTCTTTCTGTTCATTTCTTATTTTGTAACTGTTTGCAATATCAAAAACTGTTTTGTAAAAGTTATTTGCATCCAGGTCTCCCGAAAATAGACTCAATTTTTATATTTGAAATCAAGAAAAGTTAGGATATAAGTTATAAAACTACAGGGTTATAAGAGCTAATGGTAAATTTATATGGGTCTAAACTAAGGCTATCTTCTCTTTGAGCAGTAAAACTGTAGAGCCAATACTCTCAGATGAAGGTCTGGCTACATCATTGTAATTTTGTTGTAGAAGACAAAGAAACCATATGATCAACTTTAAAATCATCAGCCAGTTAGGCTCATAAATTGGGAAATTAAGTTTTCTGACAATGCCCAGCTTTTATGAGGCCAGAATCCATATATTATGAAGGTTTACAGAAGAGAAGAACAGTAACCATTAAGACAACTTGCATTTACATAAATATAATTTTCCACCCTCAGTGTGGCTGCCATTGCTACCGAAAGTTCTCTAAACATGTTCACAAAAAAAATTCCCATTTATCAAGAAACATTAAAAGCATAATTTGCCTTCATCCTCCTGAACTCATGCTTTTGTTTTCAGTTTGAAACAAGACTCTGGGGGCATCTGTCTGAGAGCAGAGTCATGGCAAAATATAACCTGCATATCAGTGTTCTAGAATGAGAAAAATGAATGAGGGTTGGTTACTGTTTGTCAGTCCATTATACCTGAACTGTCAGTCTGTGTTTATTCAGATGTAAATTGCAGTGAAGTTGTGTGTCCTCTGCTTGAAAGTCTAAGTGGATGGAAAGAGTCATTGATTTATTGCCTTAGGTAGGGTGCTTTCTATGTGAGAGACATGTTGACTATGTTTAGAACTCAAAACTGAAATAATTGTTGGAAAACTGTTAAAACATGCAAAGTTTAAAAGAGGATAACATTTGAAATGTAAATAAAAATATCTAATAAAAAAGAAAGTAAAGCGAAAAAGATGCAAAGTTTCATCTTCTTCAATTGCATTAAAATATAACCAAAATAAAATGTTAAGACGGGGAAGATACCTCAGGGGAATACCATTTGAGTCCAGATCTAGTGTCCTAGTAGAAAAACAAATGTACAAGGGAAGTATGACCAAGGAAGAAATTCCATTAGAAAAATAAACTCTTATTGAACCTGTTTGTTTTTCAGCTACTTCCTCGACAGTGCTCTAGGACAGAGTGCACCCCACTCTGGCATGGGGTGGAGAATGAAACAAGAAGGTCCAGTGAAACTCAAGGGGAGGCTCCCTTATCTATTACTGATGCTATGGTGGGCTTACAGACAGAAGCCTAACATGGCTGCCTTCTGAGAGGCCCAACAAGCAGTTGCAGACACAGATACTTACACTCAACTAATGGGCAGAAGCCAGGAACACCTGTAGTTTAACTAGGGAAAAGCAGGAAGTTGAGGAGGAGGGCAACCCCATAGAAAGACCAGCAGTCTCAGCTAAACCGGACCCTCCTGGAGATCTCTTAGACACCGAGCCACCAACTAGGCAGCATACACTAGCTGCTCTGAGGCCACCAACACATAGACAGCAGAGGACTACCTAGTCTGACCTCAGTCAGAGAAGATGAACCTAATCCTTGAGAGATTTGAGGCCCCAGGGAGTGGAAAGGTCTGGTAGGGTGGGGTGAGGACGTCCTCTTGGAGACAGAGGAAAGGGAATAGGATGAGGATCAGTTGGAGGCAGACCAGGAAAGGAATAGCAACTGGACTGCAAAAGTTGATTAAAGATAATTTTTAAAAATTAGGAAAGAATTTATTTCTCAAAAAAAAATAAAATATGAGGCACAGAAAAAAGACTTATAGCATTAACCATAAGTGTCTAAGTACAGTCAACACACACACATACACACACAAGTGTGTGTGTCCACATATATGTAACCATATATTAATAAGTATATGAACCACAAACACACAGAGCAAAAAACATACAATTTTTTTTATTAGATGTTTTCTTTATTTACAATATCTCCTTTCCCAGGTTCCCCTCCAAAAAAAAAAAAAAAGAAAAAGAAAAAAGAAAAAACCAACTAAAACAAACCCCTGTTCCCTCCCCCCTCCCCTGCTCACTACCCTCCCCTCTTCTGTTTACTGGCTTTGGAAAGATAACATAGTGCTTGAGATGCCCATTGCATTATTATGAATGCAGGGTTCAGATACCCCTAACCAAAGAACAAGCCAGTCAATCCATGAGTGCCTTGCAGTCAAGTTCTAAGGGATCTGTTGCCTTTCTCTTGCCTCTACCAGCTGACAGACGTGAGTCACATGCACAACCCCCAATACACATGCACACATATCGATAAAATATTATTTAGAGGTGATATTTCTCATTTTGACTAAAGATAATTACATTTTGCTTTATTTATTTTCATAACTGAAAATTTCAATTACATATAATTTTGTTAAATAAATTATATAAGTAGTTTTAAATTTAGAGCTTAAACTATTTCCATTAGCCTTAATACGTTTCTAGGTTAGCAAATTATAATAGTTCCAATTTCTTTGTTGATGTTATAGTATTAGTTGATAAAAAAAATAAAATGTTGTAAGTGATCTTAGAAATCACAGTAATGCTGCAAAGTTTCTCAACGTGGAAGCAATTCTTTATTTACTTAATCTGTTTCTCTCTATATCTGTCTGTCTGTCTGTCTCCTCTGTCTCTCTCTTTCTCTCTCTGTCTCTCTGTCTCCGTCTCTCTCTCTCTCTGTGGATGGGTGAGTGGATGAATGCATGTGTTTGAAGGTTTTTCTACTCATTTGTTTGCTTATGGAGGCCAGATGTCAGCATAAGTTATTTGTAAAATAATTTTGTATTTCTGGAACAGGATTTCCCATTGAACCTTAAACTCACTATAGACCAGAAACTCACTTAGGATCCTGTAGCCCTATGCCCAATGCTGGAATTATTGCTAGGTGAATTCATGCCTGGTTTTCAACATGGGTGCTAAGAATTTAAGCTTAGTTCTTCAGTCTTGTACACCAAACATATTACCTACGGTTTTATTTCCTTAGAGACAGTTAAATTTCTGTTAGAAACTTCAGTACACCATTTATTAACTACCTCCACTGTAAACCTACACTATTCATCGACATGATACATAACCTATCTACTGACTTTATTAGTACACACTTATTTTCATTTAGGAAGCTATTTCTATACAATGATGTGAGTATATTCTACTTAAATTTTTAGTCCTATAACATTCATATAAGTTATAAGAAAGACAAGTTTAGGTCATGGATCACATGCATTAACAGCAAATATATGCATTTTGTTACAGTTTTATTTGCCATTTCTGTTTTCAATATAATTATTCAAAATATCTGAATTATTTGCTATAGAAAAATTATAGATTCTTTAGTAGTAATGAAAGGTTTCACTCACTCAATAAAAACCTTGCAGGAAAGGTAGATGCCTGGAACACCAGCATATTAGAGGCTGTTTCAGAAGGATAACGAGTTTGAGGCCAGCTTGTTTTACATAGGTCAAAAGTGTTTCAAAGCAAAAAATAAATAAAAAAAATAAGAATAACCATTTCCATCTGTATTTTGTACTATAGTAGTGAATAAACATTGCACAGTAAGATTTAGTTCTTATATTTCTGAAGATTTATAGTTAAATGAGGAAAAACTCTTGATACTCATGAAAATCAACAAGGGCAACATGGTTTGATCTGAAGGTAAATTTCAACGTGCTTATGATATGCAGAGTCATCAGCACTTTGCCTGTTGTCATATTAGCATAACTAATTTAGTTGCATTTTCTAGGTCTTGAGAAATGGCTCATCCATAAAGCATGTACAGTATTTTAGTACAATTAATATTTTATATGGTATGAGAATTATAACAAGTCACTAACAATATGTTATTTAGTACCTTTTGTAGGTATCATATGCTTGCAATTATGTGTGTGTGCATGTGTGCATGTGTGTATGTGCGTGTGTGTGTGTGTGTGTGTGTGTGTGTGTGTGTTTTAGAGATAATGTTAAACTGAGATTCTTATGTACTCTGGGTGAGCTATACACTTCCGAGCATTAAAATTTTGTTTGCTCAAGCCCCATATTTGTTACATTACAAATAATAAACAAAAACAAGGAAAAGTGTCCTAACAAAGGCAAAAATTATAAAGGCCCATTGGCTATTGAGATGGAATCTTTTAGATATAATTTATTTTCTATTTGAGTCTTTGGTTTAACATATTGCAATAAGTAAATGAGGTGCTTTAGAACTGAGCCTCAGCCTCTGAGAACTGTCATTTGGATCACGAGAGACAATTTCTGTATTATGTCCATTTTGCCAAAGTCCGACAATAAGCTGATTTGCGCTGACATTGTTTTTCATCCAGCAGAAGGGTAGAAGCCATTTTTTAAATTCCCATTACAACTTGATAATCATAGAGTTCTCAAGCATGGCCTAAGGTAGAAAATGCATTGCACTAGATGGAACTTGACAATTTAAGGCTGCTGTCCTTGTAAGACAGAGAGAAAATGGAAAATTAAGACATTGAGAAGTAAAAGAAATTGAATCCTGTAGATTAATTTTTAAAGTGTCCAAAGAGTTATTTTCATATTGTTCCTCCATTTTTAAGAAAGGAAAGTGAATTTGTAATTTGCTAATGAAAAAAGAAACCTTGAAATTTCATTATCATACAGAAAAGAACCAGAATTTGATATAGAGAAATTGGAGGTATGAAGAAAAAAAAGAGTTCCTTTAGATTTATGACTGCATTGAGAAAATAAAAGTACTCCTTTCAAAATAAAATTATGTCATTTTCATTTTATTACACATGAAGTCATAGGTGAAAATAATTAAATTTAAACTTTGTAAAGTAAAATACAATCTTCAATTTTCTAGTACGAGAACACTTTGATTTGATCAAATTTCTAAAATCTGTAAAATTATTTTTAATATATTTGAATATATTCAAATTGAATTTTCATTTATTTTCACGTACAGAACTGAAATACAAGAGATGTATGATCCAATTAAGAGAATTGATTAGGAAAACTGATTGTCTTTATAAAAATGTCCCTTTCGTTTACAATGTCTTTCTTCTGTAGGCCTCTGAACTTCGGGAAAACACTTTGCCATGAGCATCTGTGATTTTCCCAAGTTAACAGTGGTGTCAATGTACCATGGCCTTTGGTCTGTGCTCCACTAAAGAAGGCTGCAATTGTCTTTCAAGTCAATTTTAAAATACTCCAAGCTTCACTTTCTTTTAACAGTCTCTTTGCTCAGAATGTTCTTGTCTGTCTGGGCCTGCCTTGAAATTGATCCTGGATTTGAAACTGACAACTGTGAAGTAGCAAGAAAATGGTGCTGCAAGAGCTTTCATGTCAGAAGAAGACTCAAGACTGGTCTGATTGTACAGGTTGTAGCTCATGGCTCAGTCTCAAACAAACACAGATTCTGATCATCTGAGCTCTTCTGTCTACTCAGGTTCAGAAATGCTGTGTGTGCGTGTGTGTGTGTGTGTGTGTGTGTGTGTGTGTGTGTGTAATAAAATGTAATGCAATGTATACATCATATCTTATACAGTACTCTGAAGAGGTCTGAGGCAGTATTCCAAAATCAACTCCATTAATATTTCTGCACTCAAGAGGCATAATAGCCACACTAGGAGAAGTATGTGGCAATTATAGACTTTGTTATGGGAATTTTATTGCTGGTTCCAAAATGAATCAAATATTTCTAATGCTTATTATATTTTGTTTTTATAGAGATGATATGATAAGACTTTATTTTTAAAATATTTGCTATAGGACCAATGAAAATATTTTTAAAACAGCATTAAATAAAACAGCAGAGAAAATTTCAAGGCTAGGATGACAACTCTCCTGTATTTTAATGTGAACTCATTTCTGCGTGAAGTAAGAACCTAAGAAAAACACAAATATTAAATACAAGCAGGAATTAATATCAAGGAAACTAATGTACAAGTAGATTATGTGAAAGGTAGTTTAAGAGAATAATTATCATTTTCAAATTGCATGTAAAATACACAAACTCTTTAATAGCTTTTTCTGAAATCATTTTAGCCCCTCCTACCTCCATTACTCTATGTAATTTCACCACAGACCAGCTGAACCATAAATGCAGTTTATAAGTGTCTTAACTTTGTTCTTATATTACTATCAGAATGGAAATGATGGGGGTTAAGCTCTTGTAGATGCTATAAAAGATACACTATAGATGTGATATTCATTGTATTGTTCATAGGGAGAAGGATGGAGGCTGACTCATTGAAATGATGTGAACTTTCTTCCCCAACACAACCTCTCTCCCCTTATTGTTCTTATTTCCTCTTTCTTATGAATTTATAGTCATTATTTAACAGTTGTGCATACACTGCCTTTCAGTGGATTGAAATTTCCATGTGCCCAAAGTAGGCTTTTAGATCCCACATGACTTGAATTTGAAAATTTCTGTACAGCTGAATTAAGTAACTTTTCATCATAAAAAGTTATTTTTGTCTTTGTTTTTCATGGTTACTTGGTTTAGAAGCCTTGTACATAGGATTTGAATTTTATATGTTAGAAGTGGTAGTTAATGTCTGATTTTTCAGGTTTACTGTTATCCCTTCTACCAAGTAGATAAAAAAATACTACTTTTTTATATGTTAGTTTTTAAAATACTAGCAGATATTCACTATGATTGAAAGGATAGAATCAGGTGAAATATGCACTATGAGTAATCATAGAAATAATGATAATTAACAATTTTGATTTATAAATATTTCATATAAATAAATTAAATGAATATTTCTCATGTGTGTGCAATAAAATATAATGCAATACACATATCAAATACTCTGAATAGGTATTGGCAGTATTCCATAAGCAAATAAATTAATATTTCCTCACCAAAAGGCACAATAAATAGCCTCATTAAGAGAAATATGTGTCAATTATAGAGAAATCATCTCCAATGTAATGAGCCTAACATACAATGTTTAGATTTTGAAAAAAAAAAAACAAAAGATTTGGCCTCAGCCCAATAAATTTTATACAAGTAAAATTAACTCAGTTTAAAAGGAACATGATAATTTAGAATGGTAAGTGTTTCTAACTGCTTAGGAATCCTGACAGGACTCATCTCCCTCTTCTGTTACATCTCCTTAGTTCTCCAGTCATCTTCCCTCACTTCCTTTCCAATTCAAAATGTACTTAAATTTACCATAAGCCATAAAATACATAAACACTAATATAACATACTTACATGATTTTCCTTAAAAATAAAATTCTCTACAAATACCAAACCAAAAAATAATAGCTAATATGTTAAAAGATCTCATAATAATTTAGTATCTTGGTAATGAAGAAAATGACCAATCTGCGCGTTAATTATATTTCTAAGTGCAATTTGGTGTTTGAAAGTGTGGATTAACTAAGCAATCCCATAACGGGATGCTGACCAAGTCTCTCACTTAGAACAGATCCTGCAGGACCGTACATCCTGTGAGAAGTGGTAGTTAAACATAGCAAATTACAGAAGATTGGCTCAGAAGAGAACAATGAGTCACTTGGGGTTGTGGATTTGAAGGAGACAGTTGTTGTCTCATTTGGGGTTTCATAGGGAAGATCGGATAGAAACTGAGAGAACATTTTTTTCAGTATTTGGCTCAACTGAGGAAACAGATGTCACTGCTGAAATCCTACCCCATTTATACACACTCCCCACATGATGAAGGCTCCTAACTTGCAGAGTTTATGTTTTATAGGCCTCATGGAGGAGAAAAACAGTACAAAGGGGTAAAGCAACAGCACCTGGGATGTGCGTAGGTGTGTTTATCCATTGATCAGTTAGAAAATTTGAAACTCAAACCCAAATGGCAATAGCTCTTAAATGCTAAATATTATGGAAAAAAGAAGTGATTCATCACTATATAAAATGTTATATATGGTAAATGATAGGATGATCCAGATAGAAATCAAGACATGTACAGCCAGGGCCATGGCCTTGTGTAATGAAAGAAAGGGAACAGAATAAGAAAAGAAAAAAAAAGGAAAACTGGCCTCAAGCTTTATTTTTTTTAAGGTTAAAATAAAACATAAGATAAAACAAAATCCTGATTCAGACTTAAAATGCTATAACAGAGAATACACACACAATCATTTGTCTGATAGATAGAAGAAATTAGGATAGAAAGAGTGGGCATCCAGATGTATCCATCCATATAAATGATATTATTTGTCAGGATACTAACTAATAGCCATTCTAGGACAAACTATCTCTAAATAACCTGGAGGTGTCATAGGGTTCTCAGCTATCTGACACTAATAAGTGCCAAATTTTCATTATTATTTTTGTAATTGAATTATCAATAAATGTGATGGTGGGTTCCCTTTTGAGAAAGTGTATAGATATGCCCAAATTTTAAGTTTTTTGTTTGTTTGTTTGTCTTCTTGATTTTGAGTTCTTCGGGCATTCTAAACACTAGTTCTCTGTCAGATGTATACCTAGCCAAAGCATTTTCACATTCTGTGGGATGCCTCTTCTCTAGAGTGATGATGTCCTTTGCTTTACAGAGCCTTTTCATTTCATGTGGTCCTGTTTGTTACCTTTTATTCTTAATGTAGGGAATAAGGATTCTTAATTCCTATTCTTTGATATAGAACAATGAGTCCAAATGCATTCTTTACTTTCTCTGTATCACATTCAGAGTACCAGGTTTAATGCTGAGGTCCCTAGTCCATATGATCTTGAGGTTTATGCAGAAAAGAGAGATTAGGTTTGGGACACATTCTTGTATATTTACTGATCCAGTTTCACCATAACCATTTGTCGACAATGGTATCTTGTCTCAACTCTTTCTTTGACATCATTGCCAATGACCACATGCTGTTGAAATGTTAGATTATGTGTGGGTGCTAAATTCTAGTTCATCGATTGATGAGCCTGTTTCTATGTTCTTATCATGCTGATTTTTGATAGTAGGTTTTTACTTGAAATCTGGATTGGGGATAACCCAAAAAGATTTTTGTTGTTGTTCAGAACTGTTTTGGATATTATTAGTCTTCTGTGCTTATGCATGAAATCTAATATTAATTTTCAGTTTTGTTGCAGAACTGCATTTGAACTGTGGTGAGATGAATGCATGCATTTCATTTCACATTTTAATCCTGCCAAGATGAGGACAAAGGAGCACTTTCCATTTGTTGGATCTTCTTTCAGTTCTTTCTTCATGACCTTAAAATCGACATTGACTTTTTAAACCTAATTTATCCTCCCATTTTGCCTTATTACTTACACATGGTATGCACTCACCGATAAGTAGATATTAGCCCTGAAGCTTGGAATACCCAAGATACAATCCACAAACCACTAGAATTCAAGAAGAAGGAAGACCAAAGTGTGGGATACTTCTATCCTTCTTAGAAGGGGAAACAAAATAGTCATAGAAGGAGTTACAGAGACAAAGTGTGGAGCACAGACTGAAGGAAGGACAATCAAAAGACTGCCCCACCTGGAGAATCCATCCCATATACAGTCAACAATCCCAGACACTATTGTGGATACCAACAAGTGCTTTCTGACAGGAGCCTCATATAGCTGTCTCCTGAGAGGCTCTGCCAGTACCAGACAAATACAGAAATGGATACCTCACAGCCATTCATTGAACTGAGGCACAGGGTCCCCAATGAAAGAGCTAGAGAAAGGACCCAAGGAGCTTAAGGGATTTGCAGCCCCATAGGAGGAACAATATGAACTAACCAGTACCCTTAGAGCTCCCACCAACCAAAGAGTACACATAGTGGGACTCATGGCTCCAGCTGCATATGTAGCAAAGGATGGCCTAGTCGGTCATCAATGGGAGGAGAGGCCTTTGGTCCTGTGAAGGCTCTATGCCCCAGTGTAGGGGAATGCCAGGGCCAGGAAGCAGGAGAGGGTGGATTGGTGAGCAAGTGGAGGGGGAGGGAATAGGTGATTTTTCGGAGGGGAAGCCAGGAAAAGGGAGAGCATTTGAAATTGAAATAAAAGTAAATATCTAATAAAAAAAAAAAACTAGAAAAAAACTTCAGATATTCTCTTGAACAGGTAAGAAATGTATAGGCATAGTTTTCTTGTTCTTGATTTTAGTGAAAATGCTTTGAGTTTTTCTCTGCTAAGCAATGGACTTCCGTATTTTCACAGTTAGCTGTGGATATCTTTTTAGCTGTGATTTCTTTTTTTGTTGTTTATTTATCTGGTGGATTGCATGTATTGGCATGCATTTGTTGCACCAACTATATATCACTGGTATGAAGCAAGTTTTAACGTGATGAAAGCCTTGTGGTATGTTCTTGATTTTCATTTGGAAGTATTTTGTTGAGTTTTATTTCCCTATTCATCAGAGAAATAAATGACCCTACAGTTTTATTTTAGCTTTTGTCTAGTTTTGATATCAGAATAATACTGGTTTCCTAAAAATAAATTGGAAATGTTCCTTCATTTTCTATTGAGGAATATTTGGGTAGTAGTGTTTTTCTTTGAAAGTCTCCCTGTTTCCATGTTGAATTGCTCAAACAGCCAAGAAATGTTTTTTTGTTTTTAAGGTTCAACAGCTTTATCCATCCAGGAAATATAAAATAAAACTATTTTGATAGTTTTACCTTACCATAGTTCAAATTACAAAATTATCTCTCTATATAGAACTTTAATATACATGTACATTATACATATATAAATATACATGTATTTTTATTATTGTATATCGATAAATGTAATGTTATGTCTCCTTTTGAGAAACTGTATAGATATGCCCAAATTATACATATATATGTAAAATATCAACACAAATTGTGTGTGTGTGCTTGTGTGTGGGTGCTTGTGTGTATGTATGTGTGTGTGCGTGTGCATGTGCGCGTGCGTGTGTGTGTGTATGTGTGTGTGTGTGTGTGTGTATGTGCATGTGTGTGTATTGACATTATTTCATGAATGTTTGGAAGCAGGAATTTATGGGAATGCAAATAGGTACAGACATTACTGCAATCAGTGTAGCTTCCGCAGGAGACACACTGTCACGTTTATTGAAAATACAATAATAAAAATACATGTATATTTACATATTTATAATGTACATGTATATTAAAGTTCTATATAGAGAGATAATTTTGTTATTTGAACTATGGTAAAGTGAAACTATTAAAATAGTTTTATTTTATATCTCCTGGGTGGATAAAGATGTTGAACCTTATAAAAAACATTTCTTGGCTGTTTGAGTAATTCAACATGGAAACAGGTAGACTTTTAAAGAAATGGATTAGCCACAAAAAAATTTAGCTATACCACTCTTGGGCATATAGTCAGAGAGCTCTGTAAATCAATATGAAATAGCTGCTCATCCATGCTCACTGCTTATTTAGTCATAATAGCCAAGAAGTTAAAGTACCTGAGATATCTATATCTATCAATTGCTGAAGAAAATGTGGCATATTCACACAGTGTAATATTATTCAGTTATTAAAAAATTAAGCTATAAATTTCAAAGATAAATAAGGAGAACTGGAAACATTAATATGAGTGAGATACCAAATCCGTATGAGGTAAACCAAAGATCAAAGGAAAGAGTTTGCATCTTTTATTTCATTTGCGGATATTGCATTTGAATCTTTAGATATATATGTTTTATATTGAATATCCATAGAAACCAGCAAGTTGTAAGGGGCATGAGGGAAGGGAATTCCAGGGAGGGAAGCTAGAGCACAATGGCATTAAGGCTTAAAGGGTAGTAATACCACAGGAAAGGCTTAACTGCAGTATCTGCTGGGAGACAGGCTATTAAAAACAGTAAAAAAGTAATATCTCACCTTAATACGGTAAGAGAACACACACACATGCACACACATGAGACAGAGAGAAAGAGAGAGAGAGAGAATGCAGAGAGAGATCATAAAATAGAGTTTACCTACAATGTTCTAACTAGACACCCCAGAATAACACACGAAAAAGCCTATGTTAGAAATGAGTTGCACTTATTAAAGTTGTTGTTTGCTGAGTTCCCATCCATATCTAAACATTATAAGTAATTGTCAGTGTTATTGGTGATCCTCCAACACTTGAATGTAAAACCTTATTGTTGAAAACACCACAGAGTTGAACAAAAAATTATGGAGATATTAAGCTTCACCTCAACTAGTTTTTTTTTTTTCACAGTGCTGGAAGGTGATCTTCAAGGTGTTGAAGGGAACAATAATAAATAATCATACTCTGCTTTGAATCCCAAGAGCTGTAATAACACCTGACTTGGCAAGACACGCCTGCAGGTACAGAGCTGTGTGAACATCATGACTTTCTTACTGAATGTAAATCCACTTCTCTGAAGTGAAACTTATGTCTTGTGTGATTCCTAATCTTTATTGTCAACTTGACTACCTATGAGCGACTCAAGCATCTAGGCATACCTGTTTGGATTTTAAAGATTTCGAATGTTTGCTATGGGAAGACCCACCCTAAATTTGGACCACAACTTCTGGTAGCCTCTCTCACATGAAAGGACATGAACACAGAAACCTTTTTTGCTTTTTGTTTGTTTGGCCTGACTGGTTAGCCTAACTTGTTCTTGAAACATTCCTACATAGTTATTAGAACATGTTTCGTTGAGATTCCAACATAGACTGAATTCCAGCTGGGAAATCCATCTTTGTGACTAAACAACAACCCAATTCTTATCCTTTCCTTTTGGGATATAGCTACTGTTGGAATAGCTGGACTGCAGCCTGTAAGGCAAGCTGAATATGTGTGCTCATTATATTAGTTTTCTTTTCCTACAAAACCCTGACTAATACATCTTGCTTTAGTAAAAGATCAGGGACATGTGTCTAGAAAAGTCATAGATCTGTGACAAAACCAAATACTATTACATGGTTAACTGGTCGTAAAATGAAACTGACTCCTGAGAGCTTATCCTTATACACATAGATTAATGTATCTCTAAATCCTCATCAGAGAGACTTCTATTTCCAGTGTGGGGTGATTAAGGTGAGCAGTGCTGAAATCAATGTTAACTATAAAGGTATTGATTAAGGAAGTTAAAAGAGTGCAGACTGCTCAGAAGTGAAAAGGTAATCTATATCACATCGTGCGCTTGGGTGAGAAATGTCCCCCATAGGCTTGGTTATGTGAACACTTCATCCCTAGTTACTGGCGCATTTTTGCGGAGATTCGGGTAGTTTTTTGGAAGTATGGCCTTAGGTGGGTTTTTCAGATTATATAGCCTCAAACTGCTTCTACTTTAGTCTTTCTGTTTCATGTTTCTGGCTTTAAATTTGAGCTTTTTCCAATTTTCTACAAATATCATGCCTGCTACTAGCTATATGCCTCCTAGCAATGATGTCTCTTTATTTGTTTGAAAATGTTAGCTCAAGTAAAGTTTGCCATACGTTGCTTTTATATATTGTGTTTTTATCACAGCAACAGAAAAGTAAATAATACAAACTTTGGCAACAGAGAATATACAGTAGATATGAAGAACCTGATCATATTGGGCTTTGGAGGAATGGGCATGCTCATGCACACACATACAAAAAAATACCTGCAACTGCTCAAGGCAAACAGAATAAGAGTCTACAGAGACTACCGAATGTTCATCCTTAAATGGGATAGAAATTAAGGCAGAGATGGTGGGTGACTACAATGGAACTATGACTTCCGAACACAACAAGGAAGCTGCCATTTCAAACCACAATTATTGTGACACAACATGCAAACACACTGGAAAAAATTTTAACTACAGAACATAGACGTGAGAATGAAGTCCGATCCCTTACAGAAGAGCATATTGGTAACTGGTTGGTGCTGGGAGACAGTCAGTTTTCTTGAACAGAGTTTCTCCTATTAACTTGTCCATGCTCGAGTGGAAGATCACACAACCACGAATATATAGGTAGCCCAGATTAGACTTGATAGTGATCTGAGATGTGATTTGAAGGCTGAACCTGGCATTGTAGCTGTCTTTCACCTTCTTCTTTAAGTTTGTTCCTATATCTTTATTTGATGTCAGAGTATGTGACAGTGTTTCTTTGATCACTTTCTCAAATTATGTTTGATACATAGAGATTATACTGACTTTTATAAGTTTATTTTGTACTCTATTATTTGATGACACCATTGATTTTGTATTGAATTATTCTAGTAGTCTTTTTCCATTTCTTATGTAAATTTTATTGCCTGCAGGTATAAATTTAACTTCTATTTTCCTTTACTTTTTCTCTTACTTTCTCACCCTGGCTTATTGCTACAGCTAGAACTTTAAGCAAGGTACTGAAGATGAATGGGGTTAATATTCATTTATGTCTCATTCTTGATTTTAAAAATGTCTGATTTTTTTTCAAACCAGGAGGATATTTCTGTGAGTATGTATGTATGCATGTATGTATGTGTGTATATTGAGCTATGTATATGTATGTGTGTGTATACTGAGCACCCTCATAGAAGCAGGGGGAGGGAGGATGGAATAGGAGGTTTCCTGAAGGAAAACTGGCAAAGGCAATAACATTTGAAATGTTAATAAATAAAGTGTCCAATAAAAAAAGAAAAAGATAAAAGAAAAACAAAAGGAAAATGAGTCCCTGCAAAACATATAGATATAGATATAGATATAGATAGATATAGATATAGATATAGATATAGATATAGATATAGATATAAATAGAGGTAGAGATATAGATATAGATAGAGATAGAGATGGAGATAGAGATCAAGATCAAGATTGAGATCGAGAGCTATAAATTGTTTTAAAGGTGTCTCACAAGTTTTATTATTGTCATGTGTTTTCATTTTCATTTAATTATAAGTATTGTTTTGTTTCTTGATTTCTTCTTTTACTAAGTCATCATTCTGTAATACTCTGTCTAATTCTTATGAATTTTAGCAATTCCTAGAGATTTCCTCGCTGTTGATGTTCAGTGCTGTTGGACTGTGATCAGACAATCTCCATAGAGTTGTTCCCCTTTTCTGCTCTATGGGGAGACTTGCTTTTCATCCTACTATACAGTCTATTTTAGAAAAGCTTCCGTGAGTTGTTAAGTAGAATGCATATTGTTTGTTGTTTGGATTGAATATTCTGTAGAAATCTGTTAGGTACAATTTACTTCTCCTGTTACTTAGCTGTGAGATTTGCTGTTTACTTTTTGCTCAGATGACCTTTCTATTAGGTAAAATGGAATATTGAAGTCTCCTATTATTTCTCAGGAGATGAGCATAATTTGTTCCACATCAGATATAAAACAGTAAAATAAACTTAACACCCTCAGGAAAAAGAATAAAAGAAAATAAAACAATAAAGAAAGATGAAATTTCATGTTATAATTTATGATCACTATTGCAGAGAGCAGAGAACATTTGCTGGTATTTGAGGAAGCAACACAAACACAGCACAGGTGAGTTGTGAAGTAATTCTCATCCTTGCCATTCATGGCCTAGAAAAAAAGGGTTCCTCCTAGAGCTCTGATTTTTAGGGATAATGTAAAGACTGCAGAGATCAGTATGCCAGCTCTACTTAGATCGAAATTATTATGACAATTAATTATATTATGTACTGAATGGTAATGGGAGCCATATAAAAAGTGCAATGCAAAAGCACCTAGAGTCCTGTGATTTACGAGAATATATCAAAACCCGAGCGGTTTCTCTATGCTATAAAGAAGGCTTGTGACAACTTCCTATTGAGGTTTTTATTTTTTTCTTCCTGGATGCATCCTCTCATACTGTAGGCTTTCTTACTCTTCCACAGGTTTTTTGCTGGCTAAACTCAAATGAAATGGCTTTTCGCCTTCTTGCTTACATTTTCCTGTCTGGGCATCTGGTCTGATTTATCACTTGCTTGGCCTGAACGTTTCGTTTCAATGCTAATTAAATTGTCCCTGAGCTTGAAAAGAAAAGAATATTGGAACTAGGATTTTATTTTGTCACAGAAACAAAATTACAAATTCTATAAATGGAGAATTAGCTTGTTGCTAACACTGCCCTTTGAAAGATGTAGGTATCTGTGCACGTGTTTGTGTGTGCATGTGTGTGTATGTGTGTCGACATGTATGCCCATGAGTGTCTTTGCACGTGTATGTGCTTGTGTGTGTTAAATGGACAAGTCTAAAATACTATCAAATGTATCTCTGTCTCTATCATCTCCATCTATCTCTATCTGTATTTTTCTCTTTATCTCTCTCTATCTCTATACCTAATCTATATCTACTTATTTAGATTTATGTATTTTATTTTTACCTTTATTCAGTTTAGGAGTTTCAGTGTTTGATTGGAAGATACTTCGTAGGTAGATTATAGACCTGATCATTCTTCCTCAGTCATTATTCCTAATCCTTTCACTAACTCAAAATCTAAATATATGTACAACAAGGTGTAATCTAAAGAAAATCCAAATTCTCTTCAGAAGTTGTTCTAAACTCTTGAATTTTATCCCATTTTCTTGAATAAACTTCAGGACCATCTGAGAGTATTTGGTTTTAAATATAAAATATGCTTTTAAAAGGAATTACTTAACATAAGAATAATGTTGTCTAAGCTTAAAACAACCAACACATTGAGGAATAACATTTTGGTTGACCTGACTTCATTTTTCATTAATTTACTTATAATGCAAAGTTTACTTTCTTGTGATACGGTGCAATGTAGCTCTTATATAACAGAGACTTGAGCTGTGAATAGTGCTGAAAGCTGAGTCACCCACTATCTTCCTCTGCAGCTGCACTTACTTAACATTTGTAGAATAAACAAGTCGTAATGAATCTACCTTACATCTGTTTCTCTCCATGTACCTGAGGTAAAAGTAATTGCTGGAAGCTTTTAATTAATATGAGCATCTTTGGTTAATGAAAGAGAAGCCATTCTTTTAGAATAAAGCTAAATAATGTAACTCCTTGTGTTTGAAAATATCTTGAATTTATAATATAAAGATATGGTCGATACAGTCTATGTTGTTTCTAACATCAGTTTTACTGTTTTTACTCACGCGTCAGCTTATTTGACAGAATGTGCTTTTACGTTATAACTGTGACTGAGCTAACATTTCCAAGAACATGTTTGTTAACTATGTTGCATCTTATATGTCACACTGTCCTCGTCCAGGAATTAGACTTTGTAGCAAATAACAACAACAAAACTTCCTTATATATTTCCCCCTACATGTGTGCTTTACTAGGGAAATGAATTTCAGCATCATTCTATAGAACTCTGGGATTTAATTATTTTCTCAGGGACTGACAATTTCAATTTCCCAAATGAAAAGTTAATGTATAATCCTAGATTGTATATTATACTGTATTGTGTACAACTGGATGATACCCATGTGCCAGTTTGTCCTTTAAAGTAGAACAATGAAGTGCCATTCAGTACACTAATGTTCTAGTACATAAAATGTTAATTCGGTACCCAGAAATAGTTAACAAAATGTCAATTATCATATGGCTTACATTACCAAAAGTTTTGAAAATATCATTTATTTTGTAATTGGATTGTCAATTGCAAAACATTTATTATTTTCTAATATCCATATGTGTGTGTCTTTGTGTGTCTCTCTGTGTGAATGTATATGTTTTAAAAATGAAACTTTTCCTGATAATAAAGGTTTTCTCTTACCAATTATCATTGACTGCTAAATAGACAAGGGACATATATTATTTAGGCCTGTGACAATAAGTGTGCATGTCACTCACTTTTCCAGTTCTATGGATACAATACTATATAAATCTTTTACAACAACAAAATCTTTCAAAAATTATACATTAAATATCAAGTTTACATGTATTCTAGGAAATCCCACATAGAAATATTTCAAAGTTCTTTAGATTCGTAATGTTTAAATAAGATAGATATTTAAAGAAAATGAATGTCTTGGTCAAATAGGATGTAGATGATACTTTGTTTTATCTAGAATTACGAACAAATCTTATTATTGGTTAGCAGAACAAGTATTTCTCTAGCAGTACAGCAGACACTCTCTTCCTGGTGACATGCATGAGTGGGTGGTGAGTATTTCAGATCAGAACATCGAGTTCGTGTGAACAAAGAATATGTAATAGATGAATTTTCCTCTTTTTTACTTTCAACTTGATCATTTCACTGTCTTTTAGAAGTAAGTTCTTATTCCTCCTTTACAAATAATATATTAAAGAGATACTAAATAAACAGCAGGTACAGATAATCATTCTAAAAGAGTGTTTTTCATGTTTTCTTGTTTTAGGAGAAGAACTCCCAAATGCTCAGTCAAGCCAGGATTCAATTATACCTCCTTCTTTCTGAGTCTAAAATGAAACTGCAGCTCAGTTATCACGTAATTTATTTGTCAAGCTCTAAGAAGAGATTCCTTTTCTTAGATTCTATTCTCTAGTTCTTAGAGGAAACTACATGAGAAATTGAAAGTGAACTGTTGAAAACAGCGTCAGTGTAGAAGTAAAGAAATATGTATGTTTAGTTTTTACTCTACAACATGTACAATAAACCAAGAATTCACTTTGAGATTTTTTTGCTCATTAAACAACTACGATATAATTTTTAAAATACAGATTATTTACATATCAGAGAAACTATGGTCATATTTCAAATTTATAGGATACTGAGTTGCCAGATATTTTTGTTGGGAAAAAAAAACAAAACACCTTCTGACATCTGGTTGTATTATATACAAATGAATATACTCATGAATACACACACACACACACACACACACACACATAATATATATATATATATATATATATATATATATA
This sequence comes from Montemys delectorum, assembly GCA_019843815.1. Taxonomy (NCBI): domain Eukaryota; kingdom Metazoa; phylum Chordata; class Mammalia; order Rodentia; family Muridae; genus Montemys; species Montemys delectorum. Next base: position 48,425 of record JADRCD010200191.1, read on the forward strand.
TATATATATATAT
>JADRCD010200192.1:0-17071 GCA_019843815.1 Montemys delectorum
GGGCTCGCCCGCGCATCCCGCCCCCTCGCCGACAACACGTTCCTGCGGGGGCGCGCGCGCGCACCTAATCCCCTGCCTTCCGGCTCGGCCGCGCAGCTCCGTTGCGCGCTCGCTCTTCGGCGCCTGGCGGGGGTCGACTTCCCCGGGGACTTCCTTTGCTGGCTCCGTGTTCTGGCCGGTCAGGCGGAGCGATGCCCGCGTCCCGCTTCCCGGCGTCCCGCGCGCCCGGTGACCATTCGCCCGCTGCAAGGCTGCGGCCGTGACCCCCTGCCTCCGACTTTCACCCAGCGTCCGGCTCGGAGCTTGCTGGCCGGCGGGGAGAGGCCCTGGTAGTGTCAGGAGGTAGGCTCTCAGCTCCCGGGTGGTGCCTGCGAGCGTTATTTGTCTATTACCTGTCAGGTTGATAGGTGGCGGTGTCCTAGACACAGTTGCTGGGCTAGGTATGAGTTATAACGTGGACTGAAACTGAAAAGAAAACATGTTTGGTATTTTCCTATAGGTTCCAAAGGCTCGAGTACCTCTACCGCCCCAGCAGCTACTTCTGTGGTCATGGAGATCATCTTCCACCAGAATTACTGTGCGGTCTTCACCCAGCCTACCACCCCCTAGTTGCAGCCTTGAGTCCTGATTTCCACCAATGAAGTTTTTTTTATCCTTTCTTGAATCATGTGACATCACTTCTTAGCTGCTGTTTCCCTTTCAGTTGCCATTAGCTATAAGTTCTTTTTGGTTTAAAGTATTGTTTTTTTTTTTTTTTTTTTTTTTTTGCCAGTCCACTTACACGAGAGGTGAGACAGCTCATGCCTGCTCTCTATGACTTTCATAGGTACTCTCCAGGAGTCCTTGCCTTGAAGAGAGCATTCACTCATTTGGCTGTCTGACAAAGACAACAACAGTCGGGCAGTGAGTCTTCCTGCTCTGTTTTTCTGTCTGTTAAGTGTGCAAGCCCGAGTAAAACTGTTTTCTTGAACATAGCATAACAAAGAAAGAAAAGAATCCCGTGGTAATGGCAAAAGTTGATCATCATTAGAATGTTTTAGAAACCCCGGTAGGGCAGTATTGATTCAACTTAGAGCTTCCAGTAAGGCTGCAATTTATGAAAAGAGCAAGGAGGAAGAAGAGAAACTAGAGTTAACTGGAGCTATTCCTTGTCGTAGGAACTGGTTAAGTTCTAAAATGCAAAGGAAAAAAACCTCAGACTTTCTTTGAAAATTGTTATACCATCCAAGTCTTAGGAAACAACTGAGGACTCTTAAGCCTCCACTTTCTGTGTTCAAATCTAAGTAGTTAGTTGTCTAAAGTAATTAGACTAAAATGTTGGGGAAACGTAAACGTGTAGTATTGACAATTAAAGACAAACTTGACATTATTAAGAAGCTTGAAGAAGGCAACTCTTTCAAAAAACTTTCTGTCCTGTATGGAATTGGTGAATCCACAGTTCGTGACATTAAAAAAAACAAAGAGAGAATTATAAACTATGCTAACAGTTCAGATCCTACTAGTGGGGTGTCCAAACGTAAATCCATGAAGTCGTCAACATATGAGGAGCTTGACAGAGTTATGATAGAATGGTTTAATCAACAGAAAACAGATGGGATTCCAGTGTCTGGAACTATTTGTGCAAAACAGGCTAGGTTCTTCTTCGATGCATTGGGCATGGAAGGTGATTTTAATGCCTCTTCTGGTTGGCTTACTAGGTTTAAGCAGCGCCATGGTATTCCAAAGGCTGCTGGTAAAGGCACAAAATTAAAAGGGGATGAAACTGCTGCCAGTGAATTTTGTGGTAACTTTCAGGCATTTGTGGAAAGAGAAAATCTCCTACCAGAACAAATTTATGGTGCTGACCAAACTGGATTGTTCTGGAAATGTCTACCAACACGGACATTAGCTTTTGACAGTGACCAGAGTACTTGCGAGTATAGGACAAGCAGAGAAAGAATCATTATTATGTGTTGTGCAAATGCCACAGGTTTACACAAGCTTAATCTTTGTGTTGTGGGGAAAGCAAAAAGACCCCGTGCATTCAAAGGAACCGACCTTTCAAACCTTCCTGTCACGTACTTCAGTCAAAAAAGTGCATGGATTGAGCCATCTGTTCTCAAACAGTGGTTTGAGAAGTGCTTTGTGCCACAGGTGCAGAAGCATCTGAAATCCAAAGGGCTTCGAGAAAAAGCAGTACTGCTTCTGGATTTTCCCGCAGCACATCCAGCTGAAGAACTGCTGAGCTCAGATGATGGCAGAATAATTGTGAAATATTTGCCACCAAATGTCACAAGTCTAATTCAACCTATGAGCCAAGGAGTTCTAACCACAGTGAAAAGATATTACCGAGCAGGACTTATCCAGAAATACATGGATGAGGGAAATGACCCAAAAACATTTTGGAAGAATTTGACAGTGTTGGATGCAATTTATGAGGCATCCAGAGCCTGGAACCAGATAAGATCAAATACCATAACCAGAGCGTGGAAAAAACTTTTCCCGGGCAATGAGGAAAATCCAAGTGTGAGCATTGACGAAGGAGCCATTTTAGCAGCTAATTTAGCAACGGTTTTACAGAATACGGAAGACTGTGAACATGTTAACATTGAAAATATTGGGCAGTGGTTTGACTCTCGGAATAGTGGCTCAAACTGTCAGGTGTTAGCTGACATTGTAGGTGCTGCAGACAGGGCGAAGGCCACTGAGCAAAAAAAGCCTTCTAGGAAGACTAGGAAAGCAGAACTGAATCCAGAGAAGCACATTAGCCATAAAGCTGCACTTGAATGGACTGAAAATTTACTGGATTATCTAGAACAACAAGATGACATGCTACTCTCTGATAAGCTGGTATTGCGGAGGCTTCGGACCATTATAAGAAGAAAACAGAGAATACAAAATAAAAGTCATCTGTAATACTCTCTTCTGTTGCTATGTATTTTCATCTTTGTGACTTCTATCTGCAGTGGATTTTATCTAAAGCCAAGTAAATGTTTACAGGTGACTTTAGGATTAGATGCTGTTTTGGATTACTTAAATGACAGCTCTTTAGTGTTGGCTGTGATTGAACAGAGACATGGAATTCATTTGTCAGTGTCTAAATTGTCTTATACTAATTAGGTCATAATATACTGGAGGCTGGGATATGTTCTTTGCTGAATTTCAGTATGTTTGGTAATGGGCAACGTACCCTGTAGGCACTCAATAAATCTTACTTAAATTGAACTTTGATGGTTTTTTTTTTTTCTGAATATCAGTTTGTAAAGTAGTAAAAATTGGTGATGAGTTCACATTTCCATTGGTGAGACTCTTAAGAGGGTTCAGCAAAGCTTGTACTTGAAGGATTTTGCTATGACTCCGTTGATCTAGATAACAGTAGGGTAAAGCCTTGGAGACAGCATTGCTTTCTGGCAAAATTTGGGCAGTTAGCTACTGAGATTGACCCCTGGTAAGTATAGTGAAGGAAAAGGTAAAGGCAAAACATTCCAAGAGAGAAGGACATGGGATGTCAGCCTTATTCTACCCGACAAAAGTTCTTTACTTGTGTGGAAGGTGGACCAGCCTTTTTCACAAATTTTAATTTCCTAAAGAATTAGTGTTTATAAAAATTAAAAGGTAAGCTTTATTACCTGTCATCTTTATTCTTTAAAAGGGTGTCAAAGTTATTAAAAACCTCATAGGTGTTTATGTAACACTATAAAGCTTGAAAAGTACACCATTATTTTCATGGGGTGTATTTTTTTGTGAAGTGCTGAGAATATAAGCGCACATACAGACCGCAGAACCAGTACATGAACAGTGAGCTGACATTTGATTGAAGATGAGGGAAAGACAGTACAAAGGCCTCAAGTTGGTGTGTGACCTGACCGTAGCCACGTTATCCTCACATTTTTAAAACAGGAAAATAACCCATTTCTCAGAGTTTGAAAGGATTAAATGAGTTAATACATGACTTTTAATACTTGGGCCATAGAAAAGAGTGATCCTTGAGTGTTAGCTATGGTTGCTGCACTGTAGACATTATGCTTCAGAAATAGGAACCCAGAGTGATATTTCTGCATTAGGAATCTTCCTACATAGGAAGTAAGATGAACAAAAGCATGTGTAGTTTCATCAGAATATGATAATTCAACGTAAACTAAATGGTTAATATTACTTACTCAGGATCTATTGGTTAAGTGTGGAATGATCTCTATAGACAGGTAAGTCGCAATAGGGAATGGAAATGGAATTGCTCCTGGTTGCTGTTAGCACATTGTAAATGAAATACATGTTATGCTTGTTTCTAGAAAAAAAGCTCTGTGAATGTTGGTATGGCCACTGAAGCAATACAGTGCCTTTAAAGTGCATATGCTAGCAGGAAGCAACACACATAGTAAATTTATCCAGCTATATTAACAGGATTGGTTTGAAGAACCAAAGAAATATCCCAGGAGACTGCTTCTAACAGGTTCTGCCATTCACGATAGGATTCCTTATGATCTGAGAGGAATTTGCAGCTCCCATATAACAATTTTTTTTTTCCTTAGGCTCTTGTGTTTAATAGCCTGCCTTTTTATTGAGGCTTTAGAAGAATTCTGGAATCCACTCTCTGAAAATTCTTTTATCATTATTAACACACTTTCCTCAAACTATACAGTTTCACCTACCTGAAATCTTGAGGAAATGGAATTCTACACAGATGAGTCCTGAAGCTGGAGCCATCCACCAAGTACTAGAAAACAGTGAGATTTAGCACTGTTCAAGAGAGCTGTATCATCTAGTTGCATTAATATTTTTATAGGGCTGGCCACTTCCCAGATACACATTTTATATGTTGAGCAATAATATCTGCTAAATCATAGGTCCTTTAGAGCTAGCTGTCCAAAAAAAAAAAAAAAAAATAACAAAAAAAAAAAAAAAAAAAAAACCAAGTAAAAGTGATGATAAAACATTTAAATCATCCACTAAAATCATCTTACATACCTTATCTGTACATACTGCAAACAAGTATAAGGTTGTAGGTCAGCAGATTTGAAGCACAAATAGTTAGCTTCTCTGATCTCTCTGCATGTAATAGCAGCTTTCTGTGTCTGTTTCTAAGTTTCTTCAAGCATAAAAGGGTGGAAGGTTAAATAGTTACACTCTAGACATTCATAAACCACCCATTAAGCAACCCAAGGACTGCTGAGAAATCTTTTTCTAGGCTCTTCCTAAAAAATGAGTCACGAGTCTTCTCTCATGGTGGGTGTTTAGGCCCTTAAGGGAGTCTGAGGACCCTGGTTGAGGCTCCCGGAAATACTACCTGTGCTATGTGCATAGTGGGAGGGCATTGTTGTATTCTGCAAACCAATTAATAAAAAAAAGGAGGCAGAAGCTGCCCTTGTTACAGTCTAAGAAAACTGGGCTAAAGTTTTTTTTTCCCAAGTGGTGGTAGGTCCATGTCAGTCAGCCCATATACTATAAGCAGAAATATAGTCAGCTGTGGAAATGCCAATGAGGGGGGGGGGAGGAGGGGCACGAAAGAGTAGATCTAGACTAAGACATTAAGCAGTGCTTGTAGCAACAGCACTGACCTCTGGAACTGATGTGTTTGGACACCACTGGATCTGACTAGTTCAGCATTTGCTGAATTTGCACCTGTCACCTGTATCCCAGAGTGACTGTTGCAGACCCTGTCACTCCTAGATATCCCACATACACTAGATGATTTTCCTAAAGACTAGTGAAGGAAGGTAATTTGCTCAAGACCACAGAGTTACCAGGAGCCAGGAGTGGAAGAGAAATTGGGTGATGTGGCCTACCCAGTCATGCTGAGTACATGGCTTCCTCCATGTGTGCCTCTGAGGGTTGAACTGATTGAATCATCTCAATGCCCAGCATGACACCTGACTCTTTAGGAGCCTCTCCTTAAAAGTATATTCTCTGAAGAACTAGGCATTTGCCCAGGTATAAGCCTGGGTATTGTGGAAATAAACATTTACTTTTTATCATTAACATACTTTCTGTGAAATACACTAACCACTTTCAAAGGAAACTAAAGTGTAGCTGGCTGAGATCTGACTAAATATACCCACCTAAAATGAGACAGTTTTCTGCCCTTGGAAAAAACTGTAGTCCTCCATATCTGAAGGACACCTAGGCTTAATGAATCTGAGTCACTCAGCCAAGGTCATTAAAATCAGCTTTTCATTTTGAATCTAGTCATGTAGCTACCTGGAATCCCAGCACTTATGAAGCAGAAGCAGGAGAATCTCACTTTCAAGGCCAGCTTGGGCATCATAGCAAGGCCTCGTTTTCTCAAAACAAAGAGTAGATATGTATCTGACTGGTAGAATACTTGCCAAGCATACACAAAACCCAAGGTGTGGTCTTCCTATCACAAAACAAAATCAGAAATAGTAATAAAAAGAAACACTTGTAAGTATCTGATACCATGCCAATGTATGTAATTGAAGAGAAAGCTGTCTTCATTATTATACGACCCAGGCAGCCAAAAGTCATTATAGATCCACTAGGCTTACAAAATCCTTGCAACTTCCAGGTCCATGCCTCTCGTGGTACATCTTTTCTGTTTCCCTCTGATAAAGAGGAGTGGCTCTGGGATAGAGGGTGTTTCTAGCCACTTTCCACAGTGGGAATCTGCTCAAGGTGTGTTGGGAATACTAGAATCTGTCCAAAGGTGGCTTTGAAGAATATGCTAGAGTAGTATAACTTGGAAAGCTAGGAATTAAAGATGTTTTAAGTATGTAATAAAATGAATAAAGTGTAGTGTTTTCCTTTTTAATAGCCAATGTACAGATTGGTATGAACATCTTTGTTAAAGCTCCTTTCTACAGTTCTGATTGTTGATTTTCCTGGAACTCTAGACATATACCTCTGGGGATTTTTATTTTCACACTTACTTTGTAATGAAATTATTAGCCATCAGCACTGTAACTAATTAAATTGTTGAGATACAATAAGGTTCTTTTTTTTTTTTTTTAAGTTACAAGAGGAAATGTGAAATTCAATCCTGTTAACCTGTGAAGTTCACCTCATCCAACATGCTTGATTCTCAAGGGAATCATAATTGTTAACAAAACATGTGACATCTAGATTTTTTTTCTAGAACCATCAAAAACGTTAGTTACCTTGTCCTACATTTCAGAGTTTTTGATCTTCTGAGACTTGTTTGTTCATAAAACACAATTACCCTTAGCTCCCCCACCCCTAAATAGACAGGTTTTTAAAATGTATTGAAGTAACTAATATAAAAAGTCAAATAAGTCTTTAAAGATAGGGATTTTCTTCATAAATGCCTAAAGTTATACACATAGAATTAATGTGTTAATTTAATGACCTTGATTATTTTCCCACCACTAGGGAATGAACCTAGGGCTTCATGCATGGAAGACAAGTGTTCTACCTTTCCAGTCCCAAAATTATTTTGTAATTTCTTTTTTTGGCTTTAAAAATAAACATCAAACTTGACTTCAGTAGAATTTTCAATATCTATGTGACATAAATCAAACAAGTATACTTAAAGTTGTATTTTTAAACAACTTTTAAATATCCCTTTAAAGGGCTATTTTTAATTGATAAATAGGATAAATGCATTTATATTTTCTTTTTGAAGCCATTGATATATCTAATATATGGAGACTTTGCATCTTTCCAGTTTAGTAATAAGAAATTTTACCAATAGTATATACAGTACTTGAATTGCTATTCTGTGAAAAATAGAGAAGGAATAGTTTTTCCTGTAAAATTATTCACTACTAAATATCAGAGTTAGTAGTTAATTTGGCACACTAATTTAAAAACATTTTCACTAGGGGGAAAACTAATATATTTCCTCACATTCGAGATACATTTTAATATTTGTGTAATTGGGATACTTCTTATAAACATAACAGTACATTTATTTTTCTTAATGATATGTGATAATTTAAGTTCTCTGAAATATAATGTAACAACTGTATAAAGCTAGATATGATGGGAGAATCCTTTAATCCTAGCACTTGAGAGTCAGAGTCAGGTAGATCTCTTTGTGGTTGAAATCAGTCTGGTCTACCTAGCAAGTTCTAGACCAGCTAGATCTACATGGTAACCTTGTCACTAAAAATTATTAATTAATTAATTAAATTAGTTAATTAAAAGCTGCATGTCTTGCACTCTAAAACTAATGTCAGATACACGTATTTCCAACTAATAAATTATATTGACAAAAGTATTACACACGAATATGCAATACTTAAATTTTTTTAAAAAAGAAATCTGTTTTAAACTGTCATATTTCATAATACTGTTAATTCCATACATCCACATGTTTTACTAATGTAGGAGGAAAGGGAGGTTAAATCTTGCTAAATTATTCAAAATTTGGCCTTTAAAAGCATGACATTTCATTTTCTTTAAAATGAAGAGCTAATGCCTTATTGTGTGTGTGTGTGTGTGTGTGTGTGTGTGTGTGTGAGTGTGAGTGTGTGTGAGTGTGAGTGTGTGTGTGTGAGTGTGTGTGCGTGTGCGTGTGTGTGTGTGTGAGTGTGAGTGTGTGTGAATTAAACCTGGTAAGAAGTCTGTATATTGTTGATAACGAGCTTGCTTTGCCTGTTTATGTGTTCCATACTATCCATATCATATGCTACAATAGGGTTTTCTTGTGTTTCCCCACATGTTAGATGTCCTCTTTTAGCCAAGTAACCCTTTTTTAGAATACGAAGCTCATCCAGGCTTCTTCCAGCTGCCTTCAATCATCCCATCTCCTAAATTCCTCTATACCCTTGTTTGAGATGACCTTGACATTTTGGAGGACTAGTGGTCAAGTATTTATAGAATGTCCCTAATTATGCTATAAATTCTGGAGAGAGACTTTTGTACTCTCTTATGTTACTGTAAACACAAAGACGCCATGGAGGTGTTGTGATTAGCTGCTCTTCTATAGAATAAATGCATGTGAGATTCCGATGGAGGTCTGAAACGCTGTTTTCATATGTAGAATTTTAGCTTGCCTGTAAAAACCTTCATGAAATTCAAAGACAAATGGATGGAACTAGAAAATATCCTGAGTGAGGTAACCCAGTCACAAAAGAACACACATGGTATGTACTGATAAGCAAGGATTCGGGAAAAAGCTTGGAATAGTCATGATACAACTCACAGACCATATGAAGTCCAGGAAGAAGGAAGTCCAAAGTGTGAATGCTTCAGTCCTACTTAGAAGGGGGAACAAAATAATCATTTGAGATAGACAGAGGGAGGGATTTGGGAAGGAGAGAGGAGGGGGAGGGAAAAAGCTGGATCAAGTGTGGGATGAGAGAGGTTGGGGGGAGAAGAGGGTCAGGAATTTGAATGGAGGTGTGTAACAGTGGGGGGTGGGGAACTGGTGGGGGGGTGGGGAACTGGTAGGGGGTGGGGAACTGGTAGGGGGTGGTTAGCCACTAGAAAGTCCCAGATGCCAGAAGATGCAAGAGGTTCCCAGGACCCAATGGGTATTTCAGCTAATGTCATCCCCATTGAGGGATGGGGCCACCCACCCACCTCAAAAGTATTAACTCAGAATTGCTCCTATCTAAAGGAAATGAAGGGACAAAGAGTGGAGCAGAGACTAAAGGAAGGGCCATACAGAGACTGCCCCACCTGGAGATCCATCCCACATGTAGACACCAAACCCAGACACTACTGCTGATGCCAAAAAGTGCTTGCTGACACGAGAGTCTTGTATGGCTGTCCCCTGAGAGGCAGTGGTGCTAGAGCTTGACCAATAAAGATGCAGATGCTTGCAAGCCAACTATAGGGACTGAGCACTGAGCATGGGGACCCTAATGGAGGACTTAGGGGAAGGACTGAAGGAGCTGAAGGGATTTGCAACCCCATAGGAAGAACAACAGTGTCAACTAACCAGAATTCCCCCTGCCCCAGGGAGGGGGGAGCTCCCAGGGACTAGAGTACACAAGGAGGGACCCATGGCTTCAGCTGCATATATAGCAGAGGATTGCCTTATCTGGCATCAATGAGAGGGGAGCGCCTTGGTCCTGTGGAGGTTGTATGGGAAGACTAGTCTGGGGAGGCAGGAGTAGGTGGGTGTAAGGGGGAGTGCATGAGGGAGCACCCTCATAGAAGCAGGGGGTGGAGGATGGTATAGGGGGTTGGTGGAGGCGAAACTGGGAAGGAGGCAACATTTGAAATGTAAATAAAATAACAAAAACAAAACAAAACAAACCTTAGCTGTATTTTTGGTAGGGAGACAGAGTGTGGTACAGTTTGAGTATGGGCAATTCAAGTGATGTTTTAGTAACTAATATGACTGAAATGTGACATACTTTAAAGTGTAATGAGAAGGTGTATTTTAAAGTTTGATAGGCACTTGGGGAGTTATGGTTTTGTTTTGTTTTTTGGTTTGATTTTCTTGTTGTTTTTTGTTTCTTTGTTTTGCCCTCTGATTCCCAAAGGTACCATGTTCTTTCCAACACCAGGTCTCTAGTTCTCTGATATTAACTAGCTGTCTCAACAGTCTAACAATATCCACAATTAGCATCTGACTTCCCAAGTTTAAGAGCTCAGTCCTACAGGGTTGCCCTGACTTTAAGTACCAGTTGTAAGCCTCACTTCCTCAGGTTGTAATGCCCTTATCTCACCCAAGGCTACAGTCACTTGGAGATCAGTAACATAAGTATTAACTTTCACAGTTTATTATAAAGAGCAGAAACAGCCAACCATACAGATGTGCACATAGGGTAAGGACTAGAAGTTTACTAACTGCATACCTTGTTTCTGTGGAGTTGACTTACATCACCTCCTCAAACATGAACTTTTAGGACCTTTTGGTTCAACCAAAGCTCTAAACCTTATTGCTTATGGATTTATAGGCTTTTCTATTGTATAGGTATGATCAATGAAATCATTGGCATTGGCCACTGACTCAGTCTCCAGCCCCTCTCCTGTTTCTGGAGGTTTGGAGCAGGACTAAAGTGCTGACCGTCTAATCTCTATGTAGTCTTTCTCCCAGTCATCCTCTATCTTGAAGCCATCTAGGAGCCACCAAGCATGACCTTGCTATAACAAAGATATTCTCATCACCTTTTATAATTCAGAAACTTCCAGGACTTCTTTACTTTTCTGCCAAAACCAGCAGCAAGAACAAGACTACAGGCAATAGTTCTTCTTATACCAAAAGGTCAAATTGTAGGAAGGTTGTTGTCTTAGTCAGGGTTTCTATTCCTGCACAAACATCATGACCAAGAAGCAAGTTGGGGAGGAAAGGGTTTATTCAGCTTACTTCCACATTGCTGTTGATCACCAGAGGAAGTCAGGACTGGAACTCAAGCAGGTCAAGAAGGAGGAGCTGATGGAGAGGCCATGGAGGATGTTTCTTACTGGCTTGCTTTCCCTGGCTTGCTCAGCCTGCTCTCTTATAGAACTCAAGACTTCCAGCCCAGGGATGGCACCACCCACAAGGGACCCTACCCCCTTGATCACTAATTGAAAAAGTGCCTCACAGCTGGATCTCATGGAGGCACTTCCCCAACTGAAGCTCCCTTTTCTGTGATAACTGCAGCCTGTGTCAAGTTGAAACACAAAACCAGCCAGTACAATTGACCCCTTGTCAGCTTGACACACAAACACATCACTATTAAGCCTCAACCCTTATTTTCTTATTCATCCCCAAGATCTAAAGTCCCACAGTCTTTACATATTAAACGTTCAATCAATCAAAAATGTCCAATATCGAGCGGACCTTGGACACAAGCTCTGCAGCCAGTCCTGCAGTACCCAGAGGAAGCTCCACTTCCAGGCGCTCTGACACTCTCAGGATCAGAGGTGAGGAGGACCCAACATCTGTCCCTACACCAGGAGTAACTGGGACCTGCAGGACCAGGCACACAGGAACTCTGACAGCAGAGTGGCTCCAGTTCCTTCCAGTCTCTCTTGGCTGGTGTCCTGAGCGGAATTTGGGGGCAAGCTCTGCAGCCAGTCCCACAATACCCAGAGGAAGCTGCTGCATTCCCAGGTGCTCTAACAAGGCCAGGGTCACAGGATCCAAGAATCAAAGGGTCACAGAGATAGCCTGACTCTGAGGAGTTCTGACACAATCAGGATCACAGGAAGGACAGGCTCCAGTCAGATTTAGCAAGGGCAGATAACACTAGAGATAACCAAATGGCAGGGGGCAAGTGTAAGAAAATAAACAACACAAACCAAGGTTACTTGGCACCATCAGAACCCAATTCTCCCACCATAGCAAGTCCTGAACACAACAACACACCAGAAAAGCAAGATTCAGATATAAAATCACTTCTCATGATGATGATACAGGACTTTAAGAAAGACATAAATAGCACCCTCAAAGAAATACAGAACACAGATAAACAGCTAGAAGCTCTTAAAGAGGAAACACAAAAATCCCTTAAAGAACTACAGGAAAACACAATCAAACAGGTGAAGAAAATGAGCAAAACCATCCAGAATCTTAAAATGGAAATAGAAACAATAAAGAAATAAGAAAGAGAGACAACCTTGGAGGTACAAAACCTAAGAAAGAAATCAGGAGTCATGGATGCAAGCATCACCAACAGAATACAAGAGATAGAAGAGAGAATCTCAGGGGCCAAAGACACCATAGAAAACATTGACACAACAGTCAAAGAAAATGCAAAAAGCAAAAAACTACTAACCCAAAACATCCAGGAAATTCAGGAGGCAATGAGAAGACCAAACCTAAGGATAATAGGTATAGAAGAGAGTGAGGATTCCCAATGTAATGGGCCAGTAAATATCTTTAACAAAATTGTAGAAGAGAACTTCCCTAACCTAACGAAAGAGATGCCCAGGAACATACAAGAAGCCTACAGAACTCCAAATAGACTGGACCAGAAAAAGAAATTCCTCCAGACACATAATAATAAAAATACCAAATGCACTAAACAAAGAAAGAATTTTAAAAGCAGTAAGGGAAAAAAGGCAAGTAACATATAAAGGCAGGCCTATCAGAATTACGGTGGACTTCTCACCAGAGACTATGAAAGCTAGAAGATCCTGGGCAGATGTCATACAGACCCTACAAGAACACAAATACCAGCCCAGGCTACTATACCCAGCAAAACTCTCAATTACCATAGATGGAGAAAACAAGATATTCCATGACAAAACAAAATTTACACAATAGCTTTCCACAAATCCAGCCCTACAAAGGATAATGGATGGAAAACATCAACATAAAGAGCAAAACTATACCCTAAGAGAAACAAGAAAGTAATCTTTCAACAAATCCACACAAACCTAATTCCACCTCTTACAACAAAAACAACAGGAAGTGACAATTACCTTTTCTTAATATCTTAATATGAAAATTAATATTAGCAACATATCCTAATCGATTGAAATCCAAAAATATGAGGAATTAGAAATTTGTTGATTGTCATGCAATGGTCTCTCTAATTTGATAATTGGAGAAATAGGTCCAATATTGTACAATCTATATATACTTTCCGCTTGTTTGTGATAGTGTCTTGCTGTGTACAACATAAGGGTCTTGAAATCTTGCTGCTCCTATCTCAGCCTTTCTATTAATAGTACTGTTTATTTCATGTTATTACACTATACTATGGTTTTCAGAACAGCTTATAGATTTCAAAAGTATTTATATACCCAAAAGAAACATAGACAATTAACTTGGGATGTGGCTTGTAGGAAAGAGAACAACAAAGAGTGAGACTGAATGCTTTCCCTGACATTTGTAGCTCTTGTATCAAGTTTGAAGAAGAGGACTTTACAAGTTACTCTTTCTCTGAGATGAGTGCTTTTCCAAATTATCACAGCCAGTGAACCAGATTCTTACTCACACCTAATGTCTGTGCCACCCTCCAAGCAGAACCATTGTTCATTGAAACAGTTGGTGAATGACTTTATGGATAGACTATCTTAATACACACACCATTTCTTAAATGAATGTAACCTGTTCTCTGTGGCCTGAGGATAAAGTCACTCACTCAAGTCAAAAAAAAAAAAAAAGAAAAAGAAAAGAAAAACTTTTACCTCTATGGGTAAAAGCCAGATAAATAATAAATAATTAGGAACAATACATTAACAATAACCTAATATCAAATTTTATAGTTTGAAATATTTAGTTTGATTTTATGAATTAAAGTTACTGGCATAATCATTAAAACAGCTATTACACATTTTTGCTAATTAAATTGTTCAAGTATAAACCACAAATTTAAAGCACAATTATTTTAAAATTCGTAATACAATAATATATCTTTATTCATAATCAACTGAAAAATTTTGAGGGTAGAAAATTTTGTCTAAAATCATGAGAAATCAAAATATTAGCAAACTTGTATTAGTATACATACCAACTACATACTTATGAACAAATTTGGTTACAATAACTCTTAATTTCTTTCCCAAGGCAGTAAGTATAAGCAAGTTTAAAATTGATTTCTCTTCATACAATTTACTTATTAGCAAACCTTAACTATGGGTGCTAGATGAGGGGTAAAATAAAATAATAAAGTTGTTCTATTTGTTCTGAGCTACCTTGTGATGACAGATGTACAAATAAGTTAAAGTTATAATTATTCACAGTTAGTAATTGCTTACCATGAACAATCACAGAGATGTTCTTCTTCTTATGTATGGAAACTGATGCCCAAGAAATGTAGCTGTTTCCAGTGCTTTATTCACAGATAGTGTCCAAGAGCTGGATGATGTCGGCATTATATTCTTATCAGCTATAAGTTTCACATATTCTTCAGTGGACAAAGGTCTCTTTAGATTGCCTTTCTTGAATAAATTGTCCTGCCATGGTCAGTCACAACTTCATTAAATTTAAGTTGTACATACTAAAAAGCATCAATGATGACTCAAAGGTAAATAATGGGAGCTTTAATTATTAACACTGAAAATACAATGGCATCCAATACATAATCAGATAATGAAAATAATGAAGTTGTTTTATAAAATGGCAAAGAAAAAACCTTAACATGTATATTACAATTGAAAAAGTAAATTAAATATGATACTTCTAAATTAAAAAAAAAAAAAGCTGGAACAAAGAACACCAAGACATGACCCATTTCTCCAGAACTACACTGATGGATCCTTCCAGAAGAGGAGGAGGGCAACGAGTTTCTATGTATCTAAAGGCAGCATGGGAGCTTGCATGAGAGAAGGCAGCAGTGACAATTCATACCCAGATTCTAAGAAACTGCATGCATGAAATGCCTGCTGGCCAATATTTAAAATCTAATGATGTGAAGGTTTTAGAAGCAAATGCAGGGCACCAGATACTCAGTTGAGTATGAGAAATTTTAAATAGCTCTTGAGGTCCAAATGGAAGTGTTACGTCAGTAGCCATAAAGCCAGTACCACCAGTATACTTGGTCTGCCTGAGTCAGAATATGCCAAGAGAACAATCCTAAGGAGGGAGGTGGTACAATGAGCAGTGCTGTACCCTGCTCAGAATCAAGCTGCATGCCCCAGAATGCACCATGTATGAGAAGGGGTTAGGCTGAAAGTCATAACTGAATTTTTCTCAGAACAACACCTTTGTGACAGTATATAAGAAGACATGGAAAGTGTTGTATTGAGAGAAATATTCAGATTCTAACAACAGCAACGTCTTAGAATACATAATTGTATTCACATTACATGGCAAAAAGCCCCTTGGGCTATTTCACACAAAGATAAATTGTTCCACAGTCAGCAAAAAAACTGGTGTGCAGATATATTTCGTGAATGAAGTTTTATAAATGTAACGTCACCTCTTACAGGTCTCTACGCCCTGTTGTCCCTCTTGTATCCATATGTCTACGGTGTCCCTGATAAATGGCATCAGAAGACAGTAAGACTTTTTAATAAAAATAAACTCACTTAGAGACACACATTAACATAGAATAGCATCCATCAAAAATTTTTTTCCTTTCTCTTTCTTTTGTAAGAAAACAGTGTAATTTAGTAAGCAAATATTAAAGTTTAGCCTTAAAAAATGTCCAATATCTTTTAAAATTCAAAGTCTCTTAACTGTGGGCTCCACTAAAATACTTTCTTCCTTCAAGAGGGAAAAATATCAGGGCACAGTCACAATCAAAAACAAAACCAATGTCGGAGCTCCAACTCACGATCTTCTGGGCTCCTCCAAGGGCTTGAGTCACCTCTCCAGCTCTGCCCTTTGTAGCACACATCTTGTTTTCTGGGTTCCAGATGCCTGTACTCCACTGCTGCTGCTGTCCTTGGTGGTCACTGTATGGTACTGGCATTCCCAAAACACTGCTGTAACTAGGATTTACCAATAGCCTCTCAGACTGTCTTCACGGTGCCAAGCCTCAACTCCTTTGCATGACGCCTTCAGTCCTGGGCCATCAATTGCAAACTGAGGCTGCACCTTCACCAATAGCCTTCCATGGCCTCTCACTGTGTTGAGCCTCAACTGCTCTTCATGACCCCTTCGTGCTGTCAAAACCAGTACCACTTGGGTGACTCTTAAACATTACCAAGTCCTGCTGCAGCACAAGGTACAACCATGGCTATCTCTGGAACACAACCTCATTGTGCTCTCAGAAAACACTTCCCAGAAGATGTCACCTCAGTGATGCTGATCTCTTCTTAATCACCGCTAATTTCTTAGCTCCAGCTAACCAGCATCAATAGTCCCAGTAATGCAAAGTTTTCATTTTAGTAGTTCTGGTCTCTTGTTCATCACAGCTGATACTTCAGCCCCAGCTAACCAGAACCACAGAATCTTCACAATCAAAATAACATGACCCTGATAAGAGTCTTTAATCTTCCCTCTGAAATTTCACAAGCCAGGCCTCCATCTTCTGCACTGTTCTCAACATGATCTTCCAAGCTCCTACAGAATATCCCACAGAGTTCAGTGGCTCTTCTAGCTCAAAGTTCCAAAGTCCTTCCACAATCCTCCCCAAAACATGGTCAGGTTGTCACAGGAATACCCCGCTATGCTGGTACCAATTTGTCTTAGTCAGGGTTTCTATTCCTGCACAAACATCATGATCAAGAAGCAGGTTGGGGAGGAAAGGGTTTATTCAGCTTACTTCCACATGGCTGTTGATCACCAGAGGAAGTCAGGACTGGAACTCAAGCAGGTCAGGAAGCAGGAGCTGATGCA
>JADRCD010200192.1:17081-43787 GCA_019843815.1 Montemys delectorum
CTTCTCTGTGATAACTCCAGCCTGTGTCAAGTTGACACACAAAACTAGCCAGTACAGTTGTCAAACACAGGTTTGACAGAGGAATTTTTGTATATCATTTTAAAACTCAAAATAATGGAAATTTGAATTATTAGAAAAGGTATATAGTATTTTATGGTAAGAGAGATGAAAAAAGCAAAGGTATGGGCAAGTAAGCCAGGTGAGGTAAGGAGGGCATCTAGAAGAGAAAAAGGATGCAAGATAAGACTGAACTTGATAGCTCACCCAGGGGAAGGTAGGGCTGCCTGTGTCATGGATCAGAGTATTGATGAGTCAGTGATAGGCATGTCAACCATCCACAGTTGCCTTCTCAGCCGTGGGATACTTACAACCTATCCATCTGCCAAGTGTTACATGCTTGACAGTGGTTGACAGTCACTTGAGGCCACCTATTCTTTGAAATTTGGGTGAAATTGTCCTGTGCTTTCCACTTTGAGTTTGCATCTGGTCCTGACAAAGAGCCAGACTTCTTCTTCCAGACGTGCTGCCAGTTTTGAGTGTTCTTGGGTTCTGCCCTTTTTCTTTACAGCTCGCATGCATGACTTTTTCTTCCAAGCCTCTGTGATGCAATGTGATCCTTATTCCTTGATGGGCAGAACAGTAATTTTCTTTCCTTCTTGTATTTCACTGATGATTTCAACTGTTCACAAGCAATTATTTCTACTCCTGCCAACAGGAAAACAAAATTTTTAAAATTGATCGGAACCAGCATCTTCTCTTTTTATATTTATTGTCTTTCAAGTAAATATTGAAATCCGCAGGCAGAGAATCAGTTTGAAGCAAACATCATCTAATCTTGGTTTTGAAGGGTTTTTCCAGCCTGTTCTACCCCAAGCAAAGAGTTTTATGACTTTCAGCTCCAGATAAGAGGCATCTGGTTCAGGTTCTTTCTCTGCTAGCTTCTTTTCTGAAGAGAAGCTCTTTCCATTGACAGCTTAGACACTAGCTGTGTCAGTTGCCTTTAGAGTGTGAGGCTGATGGATTTCCGTAGTCTTAGTGAGAAAGCTTTACAAGGCAGGGGGCCATGGAGTAGTAACAATGCAGCCCCATTATTACTTATCCCTCTCCTTGTATATTTCTAACGAGATTACCTGCTTGTTTGAACCCATTTTGTAAGAAAGAGTAAGTCCTCTGCTCCCCTGAACACTTTCCTGGTTCTTCAAACCCCTCAGTACCCACAAAACCATACATGCCAGGCCAGAATTCTACCACTGAGTTAGTCTCAACCCACTCACTAACTTTCAATGCTTGACACAGCAAGGTTTATATTTCACCCTTCACCCTTGTAGTTCTGCCAACCCTGTTTCTTTTTGTTGTTGTTGTTGTTCATTCTTTCCTCCTCCTCCTTCTCTACCTCTTCCTTTTCATCTTCCTCCTTCTATTTATTTTTTCTTGTTAAAGACAGTAATAAAGTCATTCTAGAGATACCCATTAGAAAACAAACAAACAAACAAACAAAACCTTCCCTGCTTCAGCTAAATGCTCAGCGGGTAAAGGCTCCTCCACCAAGCCTGAATACCTGAGTTCAAACTCTGTGACTCATTGGTAGGAGAGAACCTACTTCTCCAAGTTGTCTTTCAACCTCCAAACATGCTAGTGGTGTTTACACACACACACACACACACACACACACACACACACACACACTAAATATAAAAAGAAATGCTCTCTTGTCTCATGAGTGCAATAACCTCGGGTTAGAGTAGCTGCATCTCCCAGTCCAGGACGGTAGTGTTGCTTACCTGGTTTTCTGTTCAGTGTTCAGACTCAAAATCAGGACTGTGTGTACGTCAGGCAAGCACATTACCACTGTACACCTAGGCCCCATCTTTTGTCTCCAGAAGTCTAAATAATGAGTGAAAAGCTATCAGGAAAAGTCGCCTTTTTCCTTCATATTAAAATATTTTTTCAAACAGAACAAGGCAACAGCTTTTTAAGAGTACTAGAACTGAAAACTGTTTCTTTTAACTCTAGTGCAGCTGATGCTGGGTTAACAAATATAGTAGTCACTTAGAGCAGTACTTCATACCAGGAAGTGGGCATGAAAGGAGGAAGTGAACATGGCAAAAGACAGACCTTTTCCAAGTTCTACCCCCGACTTCTAGGTGTACAAGTCAGAAAAGAGAACTGCTTACCAAGAACTGTTTATGAGTCTTGACTTCAGAGTATTTTCTCACATCTATAGTTCTTCCTAGCAATTCCTTTCAGCTTTTCCTTTCAGCCTGCTTCCTGTTCTCTGTGACTCCCTGACAACCTGCAGACCAGTTCTCTACCAGAAACCTCAAAGCTACCACACTTAGGTAGGACTCAAGGAGCCCATAGCTGCCACACATGACTAGGACCCAGATTGGGCAACAGCAACCAAGGAATGGAACACCTACCAAATGACGAGATACCGCCGGGTACCATGGTAGTATCCTGGCCTGTGCTGCTACAAGCAGCCACTTCTGGGTCCATGGCCCTGCAGCAACAGAGGTCCGCTGCCACCAAAGTTCTGGCGGACATCCCTGGACGTGTTGCTATCTGAGGCTGTGCAGAACTGACCCTACTCATCATCTGGGCATTGTGAGAGCGCTGGCCCTGGTAGCAGGAGAGCAGAAGAGATGACCTCACCCCTAGGCAGCTGCAGTATTCAGGAGAGCAGCCCTGCACATTGTGGAAGTTCTAGGTGAACCAGCCCTGGCCCTGAGCATACAAGTATGGGACAGCTGACCCTACCATTTGTTTTCCATGCAGTCGAATAGACAAGGGAAAGATACCCTCCTTTCTCCTTACCCTTTACTATCTGCAGCAGGCAGGAGGCCTGGTCCTGGGATTCTGAGAGCAGGAGAGCTGCTTCTGCCCCTCAGCAGCCTCAGCACTCTGGAGAGTGGGTCCTGTACCTCCCTGGGCAGCATAGTAGAGCTGACCCTGATGTTGGGGGTGTGGGTGAGCTGGACTTAAGGGAGTGATAATAGGGCTTGTCTGTAATGTGGTGATATTGGCAAGGGAGAGATGCCCTCCACCTTGCCCTTTGTCACCTATGGCAGGCAGGAAAGCTGACCTCAAGGTTATCTGAACAGTAGAGTTATGCTGAAACTCTAAGGAGAGCAAGCTCTTAACCTCATCTGGGCAGCACAGTAGAGCTGGCCTTAGGGTGTGGGGGTTGGGGGTGAGCCAACCCTGACTGAGAATATGGGAGAACTGTCCTTGTCTCTTGTCTGCTGTGCAGTTGTGTGACTGAGGGAGAGAGTCTCTGCTTGTCCCTTTTGCCCACTGGCAGCAGGTGAGAGAGCTGGCTCTGGTGTAGTTATGAGAGCAGGAGAGCTATCTCTGCCCATCACCAGGCCTGAGGGTGTGAGCATGGAAGAGCTGGCCCTACAACTTTTCTGCTGTGGAACAGCATGGGCAAGAGAGAGTTGTTCTTCCCAACCCTCACCCCTTGCCACCTAAGGCAGGTAGGAGAGTTGGCCCTGGAGTCATGACAGCAGTAGATTTGGCCCTGTCTCTTACTTACTGCAGCACTCAAGAGAGAGTGCCATGGATGTAGGGGTTGCAGATGTGTCCAACCTCTGGGGTGAGCTCAGAAGAGCCAAGCCTATCACTTGTCTGCTGGGAGGTGGTATAGATCAGAGAGAGACCTCCTAGCCCCCATCCCTTGACATCTATGGCAGGCAGCAGAGCTGGCCCCTAGGTCATGAGAGTGAGAGAGCTGACTTTGTCCCTCATCAGCTGCAACACTTGGAAAAGCAGGCTCTGGACCTTGCCTGATAGAGTTGCCTCTAGTTAAAGGGGTTGTTGGTAAGCCAGCTCTGAGGGTGTGGGAGTGGGACATTCAGTGGGCTGACCAGCTCAGATTTCTCTCAGGCCCAGATCCAACATCTACCCCATCAATGAACTGTTAGAATGCAGGAAGGGACCAGTCTTGTAGATCCAAACTACTGGATCTCCATGACACAGGGCAACATCAGAATATCTAAGAGGAGCCCCAGTGAGGTTCCAGTATTGATAGAGTAGCAGAAGCTAAAGGCCTTGTACCAGACCAGTGATTTATTCCAATGAACATTTGCAAGCAAAGAAATGTGAACCAAAGGGTATGTTGTGAGATGCACATACTACAACTTCCATGATGAGACTTCTTTTTCTTGTCTGTTGGAGTAGAGGAAGCAAGAGTGGAAGGCAGGTATCATGGGAAGAGGAATGAAAAAAAAAAAGGTGGGGGGAAGAATTACAATATAAAGGAAGTTCAAAGAATAAAAAGGATATACTTTAAAATTCTGCTCCTCAAAACTGGAAAACCTAAAAGAAATGGATGTGTTTCTTGATATTTTCAACCTATCAGATGGACCCACAACCTCTAGTGAAAAAAATAGTAATTTAAAGTGTTCCAACAACAGCAGCAGCAAAAAGCCTGTGGCTGGATTGTTTTAGAGTGGAATTCTACAATTCCTACAAGAAAAACTAATACAATAATCCTCAAATTATTCTTCAAAATAAAAACTGAAGAAACATTTTCTAATTTCTTTTATGAATCCACTATTATCATGATACGAAAACTGCACAAAGACTCAACAGAAAAGAAAGTTACAGACTAATATCCCTTAAGAACACAGATGTAAAAATTCTTAATAAAATGCTTCCAAATCAAATTCATAAACACATAAAATATATTATTAACAATGATCAAGTTGGTTGCATCCCATAGATGGTCCACCATATGTAAAGTAATAAAAATGACCTCGCACATAGCAGACTAAAAGACAGAAATACTGGGATCATCTCATTAGATGCAGGAAAGGTCTTTGGTAAAAATCCAACATCTCTACTTGAGAATTGCCCTAAAGACTAAGAGTATAAGGGGCATACTGCAATATAATAAAGAAAATTTATATCAAGTCCACAGGCAACATCATCTTAGATGGAAAGAAACTCAAAATTTCCCATTAGCTCAAGAACAAGACAAGAACATCCATTCTCTCTATTCAATACAACACTTGAAATCTTAGCTAACGCAATCTCAGACAACTGAAGGAAATCAAGGGAATACAAATAGGAAAGGAAGATTAAAAAAATTTTTTTGTAGACAGTATAATTTTATAAATAAAGTCCATAAAGGCTCCATCAGGAAACTTCTACAGCCGATAAACACCTTCGGCAAAGTAGCAGAATAAAAAATTAACACACGAAAATCAGTCACCTTCCTACCTAAAAATGAGAAGCATATTTAAAAAGAAGTCAGAGAAACAATATCTTTCACAGTAACCTCAAAAATATTTTGGTATATCTCTAACTGAGCAAGTGATAGATTTATATAATTAAAACTTTAAGTCACTAAGGAAAGAAATTGGACACCCGAAAGTGAAAAGCTGCCCCAATGTCAAAAATGGCCATCCGGCCAAAAACAATCTGCAGATTTAATTTAATTCTCTTCAAAATTACAACACAATTCTTTATAGAAATTGGAAAAATTATTTTGGACTTTATTTGGAAGCATAAAAGTCACAGGATAGCTAAAATAACCCTGGATATAAAACGACTAGAGGCATCTCTGTCCCTGATTTAAAGTTGTATTGCAGAGCTATAGTAATAAAACAAACACATGGTATTGGCATAAAAGTAAACACACTGATTCATCTTACAACAATATAATCAACCTGAAGAACCCGGCATAAGCCCACACACTTACAGATACTTTATTATTATTTGAAAGAGAAGCCAGAAATACACACCAAAGAAAGTATTTTCATAAAATGTGCTTGCCAAACTAGATAGCTACATACGGACTGAAAATAGATTATATTTACCACTGTGCACAATAGTCAACTCTAAGTGGATCAAGGATGTTAACATAAGGCCAGATATGCTGAACATTAGAAAGGAGAAAGTAGAGAATAGCTATGAATTCACTGGCACGGGAAAAGGACCTTCTGAGTAGGACACTGGTAGAGTATGCATTACAACTAACCATTAAAAAATGCAAGCTCACAAAGCTAAAAAAAAATATTCTGTGTAGAAAACAACATGAGTGAACAACAGGGGTCAGCTGCTTCTGTCCGTTGGTTGGGTGTAAATATCTGCATCTGACTCTTTCAGCTGCTTGTTGGGTCTTCTGGAGTGCAGTCCTGCTGGGTCTCTTTTTGTGAGCGCTCCATAGCCTCAGTAATAGTGTTAGGCTTTGGGAACCTTTTGGGATCCCTTGAGCTTGATCCCACTTTGGGTCTGTCACTGCACTTTCTTTTCCTTAGACTTCTCTCCATGTCCATCCTTGCAGTTCTTTCAGACAACGACAATTATGGGTCAGAGTTTGACTGTGAGTTGCAACCGCTTCCCTCGCTTAATGCCCTGTCTTCCTGCTGGAGGTGAGCTCTATAAGTTCCCTCTTCCTACTGTCAGGCATTTCTTCTAAGGTCCTTCTCTTTGAGAACTGAGAGTCTCTCATCTCCCAGGTTTCAGTGCATTCTGGAGGGTCCCCTGAACCTCCTACCTCCAGAGATTGCCTGTTTCCATTCTTTCTGCTGGCCCTCAGGGTTTCAGTCCTTTTCCTTCACCCAATATCAGACCAGATTCCCTTTTCTCCCCCATCCCAGTCCACTTTCCCTTCCAGGTCCTTCCCTCCCCCCTTGTGATTGCTTTCTTCTCCCTCCCAAGTGAGACTGAGGCATCCTCACTTGGGCCCTTCAGCTTGTAGACCTTTTTGAGTTCTGTGGCTGTATCTTTGGTATTCTGTACTTGGGCTAATATCCACTTATTAGTGAGTACATACCATGCATATCCTTTTGGATCTGGGTTACCTCACTCAGGATATTTTCTAGTTCAATCCATTTGCCTACAAAACTCAGGATGTCCTCATTCTTAATAGCTGAGTAGTAGTATTTCATTGTACCCATTCTTCTGTTGTGGGACATCTGGGTTGTTTCCAGCTTCTGGCTATTACAAATAAGGCCGCTATGAACATAGTGGAACACGTGCCCCTGTGGCATGGTGGGACATCTTTTGGGTATATTCCCAAGAGTGCTGGGTCTTCAGGTATATTAGGGAAAGCTTAAAGAAACTGAGGAGAAGGGTGATCCTCTAGGAGAACCAACAATCTCATTTAATCTGAATCCCCAAGATCTCTCAAACACTGGACCATCCATCAGTCAGCATTTACCAGCTGATATGAGGCCTCCAACATACATATGGTAGAGGACTGTATTCTGTGTTCATTCAGAGATGATGCACCTAACCCTCAAGAGACTGGAGGCCCCAGGGAGTTTAGAGGTCAGGTGGGAAGAGGGTAGGGACATCCACGTGGAGACAGGTGGGTGGGGAGGAGGTGTGGGAGGTGGAATAGTCAGAGGGTAGATTAGGGGTGGGAGGAGGGGAATAAGATATGGAGTGTAAAAAAATGATTCAAGCAAAGTAGCAGCCTAGAGAATGAGAAAATAATCTGTGCTAATTGTACAGTGGACAGAGCTAGTATCTAAAATTATATATTTTAGAACCTAATATAATTTTCATAGTTGTGTATTTAAAAACCTATATGTAAAAAAAAAACAAATAACCCAGTTAAAATGGGATATAGAACAAAATAGAGAGTTATTGAAAGGTGAAAAACAGCTGAGAAACATTTTAACTTTTTTTAATATTCTTAGCCTTGAGGGAACTACAAATTAAAACTACTTTGAGAATTCATCTTACCATAATCAGAATGCTGAAGATCAATAAAACAAATGACAGCACATACTGGTGGGGCTGGAGAGAAAGCAGAAAACTTATTCATTGCTGGTGGGAATGCAAGCTGTGAAATTTAGTTTGAAAGGTTCGCAAGAATCTGGATCACTCCAGGATCCAGTGATTCCACTTCGGTAGATACCCAAAAGATTTCACATCTTACAACAGAGATACTTGCTCATCCATGTTCATTGTTGCTTTGTTCATGGTAGCTAGCCAGAAATGGAAACAGCCTAAAGGTTCATCAACCAATAGACAGATAATGAAAATGTTGTACATTTATATGAATCTTACTCAGCTGTTAAGAAAAATGAAATGATGTAATTTACTGACAAATAGATGGAGCTAGGAAAAAAAATCCCGAGTAAGGTAATTCAGACTGCCAAAACAAATATTGAATGTTTTAAAATATAGATGCTAGTTTTTAAGCTTTAGATGTGTGTGCTCTGATCCAAATAACCACAGGGGTGAGGCAGGTAGTAAGGGGCCAGAAAGGGAGGAGGAAATCTTTTAGGAAAGAGGAAGTAGAAAGTAATTTTACAGCAGATAATGGAGAAACTACAATAGGAACATTATATGGATAGTAAACCATAAAGAAGGGAAAATGGTAAGGGATAGCTAACACTAAAGGTCTTTTGAAAAGACATGTGTAAAAACTTCCTAAAATATATACATATATATAAAGGAATTTAAATGTCACCATATACTGGGGAAGAAAATGACTCAACTAGCCATTTATGCCACTAAATAAAATTCTGCCAGGAATGAGTTGGTTACATCTTGTTGAGTCATTGGTCAAAATGGTCTCCTAGGCAACTCCCCTCCCCATATCACAGGATATTACCAAGATTGTTGGTTCTTTTTATAATCTGATGATAAATTCTGTTGCTGAAGTCATAACTTATATTATCGAACACGGGAAAAATAGAATTGTTGCCCAGCTAGAAGCTTCAGCCCTAGGGAGTTGTGTTCATGGTGTTGCAAAGTACTTGTATGCTACCAGAGGAGAAACGTAATCATTGATTTCACTTAGCTACACATCCTGTGACTTACATCAGTGACTGGACTGCAAGATGCACTGTTGCAATAATACTACACATGTGGGAGTAAGCAACCACTTTTTGACTGGATTTAAGACCTACTCTATGAGATGGAATCCATATGACACTGCTAATATAGCCAAGAACCTGAGACTAGATAGATCATTGTCCTAGGGGAAGATCTACTACTATTATTTTGCTTAAGGAACAGATCAATAAACTGACTCCTGATGACATATTGCTATCCTGATAGATCAGAACAATAGTCAGTCCTCAGCAGAGATGTTTCTTGCAGTTGATGGTAATTAACAGAGATCTACATATTTGACAGTGAGGCATTGACTTGAAGACCATATAAGTAGACTTTGAAGGGGTGTCTTCATCAAGCTCCTCCCCAGAAGATTTAGGGATCTACATAGAAGTGGAGACAGATTATAAGAGCCAGAGGTGTTGGATCTCTTCCAGACATAATAGTTAGGGCTGGTATGCATATGAGCTCACAGAAACTCTGATAGCATACACAAGACTATGTTGGTTTAAGCCAGACTAAATCTTAGCAGTGACAAGGGGAAAATGGACACAAATTATCATATGTAGAAGTTTCTCAATGGAGTGTCACTAGATACAACAAACAAACTCTAGGACTTGCTCCAATTCCAGAAGAAATTGGCAAATATAAAACAGACTCTATTTATTTATTTATTTATTTATTTATTTATTTATTTATTTATTTGATGTACTATTTGTTTTTTATCATTTCTTTTTTTTTCATTTTTTATTAGATATTTTCTTTATTTACATGCAAATTTTCCCTTTCCCAGGTTCCTCTCCAGAAAACAAACAAACGTAGTGATTGTCTCATTTTGGTTCATCTGTTTTTATTTTTGTTTTGTTATTTCCATGTTTTTTTTTTGTTTTTGTTTTGCTTATTGAAACAGAAACAAAGGTTTTTTTTGTGTAGGGAGTGAGACATATATGGGAAGATTTGGGAGAGGGGAAGAATATGAACAAAATATATGATAAAATAAAAATTAACTAATATATTAAAGAGAAGCTAATAAAATATGTAAAGTTAGAATATGAGTTGCTAAGCATCCTGCATTGCTTTTAGAAGTGACAAGACTGACAAGGTTAAAGAAAAATGATACTTTCTTCCATCACTCTGTCTTCTACTCTCCTTCTTTGTCTTTGACTAAAAAGGAACAGAAATAGAGGGAAGGAAGATAGAGAGAAGTAGAGAGAAGAATAAAAAAGAATAGATATCAGAAAAAAGGTGGGGTCGGGTGGCAGCATTCAAAACTGCCCGCCCTCTTCTGTCCCTTGTAGAACATCATGGACACAGGAAAAGGTGATAAGGAAACGAGGGACCCACAACGAAAATTCCAAACCACCCTCTTTCTTAGTCAATGGTCTAGTGCTGTGAAGAGGCACCATGACCAAAGTTACTCTAATAAAAGAAAGCATTTAATTGGGACTTGCTTATAGTTTCAGAGATTTAGTCTGTTGTCATCATGGTGGCGAGCTTGCTGGCAGGTAGGCAGACATAGTGCTGGAGAAGTAGCTGAGATCTGCAGGCCACAGAAAGAGAAACATATTTGGCCTGGCATGGGCTTTTGAAATCTCAAAGTCCTCCCCCAGTACTCATTTGCTCCAACAAGGCCACATGAACTCCTAAAAGACCACAGACCTCTTAATCTCTCCAAACAATTATATTCTCTATGACCAAGCATTCAAATACACGAGGTTTTGGGGACCATTCTTATTCAAACCAAAACAACCACCTTGTAAACCAATAATATTTTATAATTTTTTAAGCAAAACCCTACAAATTTTATAAAAATCTTCAACACCTAATATCTAATTTCATTTTCTACTAGAAAAATATGCCTGGTCTGACCCTTACCCAAGAGTGACCTGATCCATCCTGCAGGCCACAAAGCATCATGAGCTATTAAAATTACACGCTATGAAGCAGGATACTGAATTAGCAGCTTAAGTCAATTTTTTTTCCTCCCTACTACTCCCTGACAAATATAGATTAGGTCTATCAGAGTACAAGAACTGAGATAAAGATATCTAATTATTGCAGTTAATAGGCCTGATAACAAAATTTATCTTCTTATTTCTAGTGTAAAAGATTAAAGTTTAAATATCTAGTCTATATAATTACTCTTTAAACATACTTCAGAGTCAGGTTATTTTTTTAAAAAGCATAATTCAAATTTTAGATTAAAAGCTATATTTTTCTAGTTCTTTCAAAAGTGTTTTTCAAATTAAAAACAAAAATCAGAATCATTATGTATCTAAAAATAATGCTTCTTACTCCAGTAATTGTTCTCCTTTCTTACTTTACAAAGTGCTTACAAATGACATCACATTTTCTCCATAGCATGCCTCTACTTGAAAAGTAGCCTGATGTGGGTTGCTTTTTTAATTATGAAGCTTTAAAATATAATGAAAATCTCAACCTTTTACCCATAGTGGCTCAAAAGTAATGAGCTCCTTTGTTAAGATTTACTATCAATTGCTGCCTGTGCCCTGGACTACTCGACACTTGACCCCACCTGCCCTTGGGGATTGGAGGTGAGGTGTTAGGAGTCAACAATACAGACTCCAGGAGCAGGTGAGATGTGGGTGAGCTATAGCAAGCTCATCTGAACACTTCTACAAGCTCCCTTATACCCTTCACCCATGCCCCATGCTTTCCAAGAAAGCATCTCTTCTAAATAGCAGTTCTCAGTTGGCTGGCATTGTCTGCATCAGCAGTCCTTGATCTCTCGGGCAGTCTTCAATTAGGTTGCCCTGCAGGAGATGCCTTTGTGGCTGCACAGCCCCTGACAATTACATAGAGGTGGCTGCCACCATTACTCCCAAAATCAATGATGTAACTTTAGGTATAATTTGATTGAGGATCCTGACCCCATTCCCAGAGTCTGTCTTTGGACTTAGTTTAACCTACATTTTAGCTTCATCCAATTTCTGACTTCCCTTTTTACAGAAGGCAATGGTATCTCCATGACAATCACATGTACAACTTGAGGTATCCACATGACTCTCTTGCTCTGTTATTTATGTCAGGTTCTAGGCTTTGCCTTGCTTAACTTAGCTGATCTGGGCCTATGTCTGGAGCTCGGGTCCAAGCAGTCCCTTCTGAGTAGCAGGTCTGACAAAAGGAGAAGGTTGATCTTGAAGTAAAGTTGGGGTTATCATTAGCTTATGTTTCAGGATTGGGAGTAGGTGCTTGGTAGCAAATAACTAAACAGACAATTTTGGCAAAAAAAAAATGGTCAAAATTGGCTCTAAAAACAAACAAACAAACAAACAAACAAACAACTAAGGAATAACATTAGCTTTTCCCCCCTAGTTTAACATTTTCTACTTATGTACCCCTCTCACCTACTTTTAGTCAGTATTTGATCCCAATGTAGCATTGAAGTTTTTTTAATACAAGGACCATTTTAATATGAATTTGGCTTGCATATACAAGTCAGCACCCAACCTTCTGGCTTGTCTTACCAATTGCTCTATGGCTAGGAATATGATTGTGTGCCTAATTCCCCCCTCCATGCTGGCCTTTGGTCTGGCTTGGGATTACATATGTTTTGTGCGTGCTGCTTCAAGTGCTGTGAATTCATGTGTGCAGCTGCCCTGCTGTGTGGAGAGGATAATGATTCTTTGTAGTCATCTACTATAAATGGCTCCTATACTCCCTGAGTCTTAGAAAGTAGTGGATATGATATATATATTCAATATATATATATATATATATATATATATATATATATATATATATATATGTCATATAGAACTGAGCATTCTGCAGTCTTTTGTTCTCTTCACCTTGGCCAGTTATACTAATCATATGTGACAATCACCATTGACTGACTGTAGAAAGAAAACTTTCAGGCTTCTATTGAGAGATGTCCTGATCAATGGGTCAATGGATATAATGATAAGCCTTAGGAAAGGCTATGTCTGTTTAGCAAAATGATAGGTTCTTCCTTAGGGCCCATGACCTGTCTAGGTGCAGTTCATAGTCTAATATGATGCCAGGTATGGGTTTCTTTCCTCTTGTTTCACTCTCTGTATCTGACTGCTCCTATCTGACCACAGTGAAAAAAAAACTTAAAATTGACAGAAAAAAAAAAAAAACCTCCAGTAAACACACAAATTCATGGAAATTGAACTTTTTGGTGATTGAAAAACAAAAAGTTAACATGATAAGGAAAGGGTAAAAAGTTGTTACCCTTAAATGAGTTCTTTGTGTCTTTGAAAGAATCCATAGGTTCTATGAGGTTACAGGAAAGAACAAACTATTAGAAAAGAAGTTAATCAAATAAGGCAAAGGAAGGCATTAGATACCATAAAATCAATAAAATGACAGGATCACATGGCATTTGCTGGGTGTTGTCCTTGTTCATCCATGTTTAGGCAATCATGCTGGTGAGACTGGGTATAATTTCTGATGTTAGTAGAAGATACAGTCTTATAGAAAACTACTTTATCCTGGCGCCATTACAAACTTTTTTGTCCTCTCTTCAACAACATCTTAGGTATGGGAGTTGTTTTATGAGGTATCCATTGGGACTGGGCTCCATAACTCTGCAATGTTAATTGTTTTGAGTCTCAGTGATGGCCTCCATCTATTACGAAGAGATGGTTCCTTGTTGATGGATTAGGGCTAGTTATTTGTACCACTCCCTGTTGACTAAGCATTCAAATATATGAGTCTATGGTGTGCATTTATATTTAAATCACCACAATATGGCCCCAGTCATTCATTCATTGAGCAGTAGAAATTCCTCAAGCTTGCTAGTATCTCTAAGATGACTCTATCTTTCTTGTTCTGTTTTTTAATTACTATTTATATTACTAATACAGATTTTTATTTTGGTTCACCTTTTCTGATAGCTGTTATACAGCTTTCCCTTGTTTGAATATTGTAGCTGACCACTCCTGTGTGTTATCCACCATCTTGGAGTCAATCATAAAGCCAATTTCATAACACTGTTATTCAGTGAATACTGTCCTGTTTGGATTTTCACTATAAACATACAGTTAACATTTAATAAAGTATTGGTCTTCTGATTGTAATAATATTAGTTGTTATTTCAAGAATTGATGATCGCATCCCATGGATTGTTCAAGTAACTGGACATCATGGATAAAAACAGCAGACATATTCATAGAGAAAGTAAAAGTAACAGCTTTATTGAATATACTTCCCATAAGAATGGGAGAGGTCTCAGAGCTGGGAGTTCTGAGTGTTGATGAAACTAATTCTGGGTTGGTGTTTTGTAGGGCTCCTGGGTCCTCCCTTTTCTTCTATTGATCCTTTTTAGATACATCCCATGGTCATGCCTTCCCATCATTTTTTCTCAGTCTTCTAAGAACAAGAAGCCACCATCTTAGGCTGAATGGTCTCATTTTTCCCTGTCTACTAATGTTCCTCTAATTCTTCCTTTGTCTCTCCTTTCAGAGATAGACACTGTCTGGTGCTAGGGATTGGGCTGTGCTTGTTGATTCATACTGAGAGGAGTTAGGAAGTACCAGTATAGGAGAGTGGATACCTATGAAGAGAGTGCTTTGGGCTGGTTCAGGGAACTGGTATAAAAATCTAATAGGAAGTGCATCTGGGGTCTTATCTACAAAGCCATTTGTAGTCTGATAGCTTTGATGTGCTAACCTAGCCCAGCTTTCATAACTCAAGAGGATAGATAGGTAAAAATGGCTTATAGACAGAATCACTGTTAGGAACAGTCTTCCAAGGAGTAGCATTCTTCCAGTGATAGGAAGGAAAAAAAAAACAGGACTGAAGGAGTAAAAAGGACAACAATAGAAACTACTACAGTAAGAATGTATAAAGAGCAGGATATGGCTGGATCTTCTCAGAAAAATTCCTATGTAGTAGTAATAAATCGAAAAAAATCCAATCAAAGTGTATAACACGGTTAGAGTAAGAGATAAAAGTCTGTAATATAAAGGTACAAAGGTATGCTAACCATCTAGGAGTTAGATGAATGTTTCTTGAAAAGCAGTCTTAGCAGGCTCAGATAAGCACATTCTTGAGTTATTGGAAGGAATAGGTAGCCTTAGGATAAGGTGTTAGTGGGGGTTGAGGAAAAATTTGGAGTTTCCTCTGGGAGCTGGGTAAGAGGCTTAATCACTTTTGTAACCCTAAGGATACAGATCGTGCAAAAGCAGAAGTCAGTAATCCTGAAGAAAATTCTTATTTGTCTGACAGTTGGAGAACAGAACAGGCAAGAGGAGGCCACGTCCATTCACAGCCTAGCATCTTCCTCTGTCAAGTATCATCCCTAAGTTGACCCAATTGGGCTTTTCCTTGACAGACATTATATCTCCTTGTGGCTAGAGTTGGGGATTAATTTAGTGCTCTGAGGGACTCCCTCCCTCACATGCCCCACACAGTACCAAGCCATCCACATATAAAAGAAAAGATGTATATGGACTGGAGCAGTCTATGATGCCAAAGTTGGTTCACATAAAATGGGCATTACCTCTAAATCTTTGGGGTACTTTAATCCAGGTGATTGTCTGAATTTATGAGTTATATCCTGAAATGTAAATAAAAGCTGAGTTTCAGGTTATAGGGGGATACAAGATAAGGTATTCTTCAGATCCAAGATGGGATAATATGTTATTCCAGACAGGATGTGGTTCAGGAGATGGTGAGGGACTGGACACCACTGGTTGAAAAGTCACCAAAGCCTCATTGATTAGTCAGAGGTTTATACCAGCTTAACTTTATTGGCTTCATTTTGAATTCCCCAAATTATAGAAATAGGACGTTCACTTAAAAGTGCCTGTCTTTTAAGGGCTAGTGTGATAGATTTGAGTTTCCCTAAAATTTCAGGATTGAAAGTAGGTGGAATCCTTTAGATGCATCAGGAGAATTGAGCCATTGTAGCATGACCTATAATATCCCCAATTGGTACATAACAAAGATACTGGGTTTGATCAAGGACAGTGATTGGTCTCTTCCTAGAGGCAGGATGTGTTGAATGGTGATCTCTGCCCAAAAGAGGAATGGTATCTCTGGATATATGGGAAAGGAATATTGGAAGAAGAAATTTATGACCCTACCCTCCATTGGCAGGCAAGGCAAAAATTCTCCCCAAGCAGTGGCCTGATACTCCCCAAAAGTGATTGTTTTCTGGAATTAGGGATCTGGAGAAAAAGACAACATAAAAGTCAGGCTCAGTGTCTCTTAGAAAGTTTAAGGTATGCCATCCTACTTGTAAAGATACCTGGAGGGCCCTCGCATTTGAATGGTACAGTTGGAGCCTGAGCCCTGGGACACTTGAATGCTCAGATGGCCTTGAGATCTTGGAGCTTACAGAACATCTTGTCCTTCAATGATTGCCTGGCATTTGGAACAGGATTCAAGTGGGGACTGAGTCATGTTTTTCATAGTTCTTTTCTTCTTGGTAAATTACCTCTGTAAGTTTCCTGGCTGTATTCACAGAGAAAGCATATTCAGGAGAAGCTATTTGAGATGGCCCTTCCTTGGGTAACTCATAACAGTCATTCAATCATTAGGTCATTTATCATTTTTCTTTTCCTTTCCAGGAACAAATGGTAATATACTCTGGACTTGTTGGTGAGGATCTTGCCTGGCTCAACTACTTGCCTTTGTAATTTTCTATGAGTATATGGGATAATTGAGTCAAGAATTTGTCTTTCAGGAGGACCTTGCCCTCCTTTTCATTTTTACTAGAAAAAGTAAAGATGTTCATACTTTCCCTAGTAAGTGAATATCAGCTCAAAATAATAGGAATATTTCATCTTTGTTTTCCTTAAACCCTCCAAAAGGGTTTAAGATGCTTTCTCTACCAAAGGCCATGGGAGTCATTGGCATATCAGGGTGGATCATTCAAAGATGGTGATAGAGGAATTTTAGAAGGACATAAATAATTCCCTTAAAGAAAAACAGTAGAACACAGGTAAAGAGGTACAAGCCCTTAAAGAGGAAACAAAAAAAAAATCCCTTAATGAATTACAGGAAAGCACAACCAAACAGGTAAAGGAGTTGAACAAAACCATCCAGGACCTAAAAATGAAAATAGAAACAGTTAAGAAATCACAAAAAGAGACAACTCTGGAGATAGAAATCCTAGGAAAGAAGTCAGGAACAATAGATGCAAGCATCACCAACAGAATACAAGAGATAGAAGAGAGAATCTCAGGTGCAGAAGATACCATAGAAAACATTGACACAACAGTCAAAGAAAACACAAAATGCAAAAAGTTCCTAACCCAAAACATCCAGGAAATCCAGGACACAATGAGAAGACCAAACCTAAAGATAATAGGTATAGAAGAGAGTTAAGACTTCCGACTTAAAGAGCCAGTAAATATCTTAAACAAAATTATAGAAGAAAACTTCCCTAACCTAAAGAAAGAGATGCCCATGAACATACAAGAACTCCAAATAGACTGGACCAGAAAAGAAATTCCTCCTGCCACATAATAGTCAAAACACCAAATACACAAAACAAAGAAAGAATATTATAAGCAGTGAGGGAAAAAATCAAATAACATATTAAGGCAGACCTATCAGAACTATACCAGATTTCTCGCCAGAGACTATGAAAGATAGAAGATCCTGGGTTGATGTCATACAGACCCTAAGAGAACACAAATGTCAGCCCAGGCTACTATACCCAGCAAAACTCTCAATCACCATAGAAGGAGAAACCAAAGTATTCCATGACAAAGTCAAATATACACAATATATTTCCACAAATCCAGCCCTTCAAAGGATAATATATGGAAAACTCCAACACAAGGAGGGAAACTACATCCTAGAAAAAGCAAGAAAGTAATCTTCCAACAAAACTAAAAGAAGATAGCCACATGAACAGAATTCCAGCTCTAACAACAAAAATAACAGGAAACAACAATTACTTTTCCTTAATATCTATTAATATTAATGGACTCAATTCCCCAATAAAAAGATACAGACTATCAGACTGGGTACGTAAACAGGACCTAACATTTTGTTGCATACAGGAAAGCCACCTCAGTGACAAAGACAGACACTACCTCAGAATAAAAGGCTGAAAAACAATTTTCCAAGCCAATGGTCCCAAGAAAAAAGCTGGAGTAGCCATTCTAATATCGAATAAAATCAACTTTCACCCTAAAGTGATCAAAAAAATAAGAAGGGACACTTCATATTCATCAAAGGTATGATTTACCAAGATGAACTTTCAATTCTGAACCTCTATGCTCCAAATGCAAGGGCATCTATATTCATAAAAGAAACTTTACTAAAGCTCAAAGCACATATTGCACCACACACAATAATAGTGGGAGATTTCAACACCAGACTCACTGCAATGAACAAATCATAGAAACAGAAACTAAACAAAGACACAGTCAGACTAACAGAAGTTATGAAACATGTGAATTTAACAAATATCTATAGAACTTTTTATCCTAAAAGAAAAGGATATACCTTCGTCTCAGCACCTCATGGTATCTTCTCTAAAATTGACCATATAATTGATCACAAATCAGGCCTCAACAGATACAAGAAGATTGAAATAATTCCATGCATCCTATCAGATCACCATGGACTAAGGTGTTCCTCAATAACAACATAAACAATAGAAAGCCCCCCTACATGTGGAAGCTTAACAACACTCTACTCAATGATAACTTGTTCAAGGAAGAAATAAAGAAAGAAATTAAAGACTTTCTAGGGTTTAATGAAAATGAAGCCACAACATACCCAAACTTATGGGACACAATGAAAGCAGTCCTAAGAGGAAAACTCATAGCTTTAAGTGCCTCCAAAAAGAAGCTGGAGAGAGCATACACCAGCAATTTGACAGTATATCTGAAAGCTCTAGAACAAAAAGAAGCAAATTCACCCAAGAGGAGTCAAAGACAGGAAATAATCAAACTCAGGGCTGAAATCAACCAAATGAAAACAAAAGGAACTATACAAAGAATCAATCAAATGAGAAGCTGGTTCTTTGGGAAAATCAACAAAGTAGATAAAGCTGTAGCCAGACTAATTAGAGGGCACAGAGACAGTATACTAATTAACAAGATCAGAAATGAAAAGGGAGACATAACAACAGACACTGAGGAAATCCAAAAAATCATGAGAGCCTAGTACAAAAGTCTATACTCAACAAAATTGGAAAACCTGGATGAAATGGACAATTTTCTAGACAGATACCAGGTACCAAAGTTAAATCAAGATCAGATAAATGATCCAAACAGTCCTGTATATGCTGATGAAATAGAAACAGTCATTAATAGTCTCCTAATCAAAATAATCCAGGACCAAATGGGTTTAGTGCAGAGTTTTATCAAACCTTCAAAGAAGACCTAATGCCAATACTCCTCAAACTATTCCACAAAATAGAAATAGAAGGTACTCTACCCAATTCTTTCTATGAAGCCACAATCACTCTGATATCTAAACCATAGAAAGATCTAACAAAGAAATAAAACTTCAGACCAATTTTCCTTATGAATATCAATGCAAAAATACTCAATAAAATTCTTGCAAACTGAATCCAAGAACACATCAAATTGATCATCCATCATGATCAAGTAGGCTTCATTTCAGGGATGTAAGGATGGTTCAATATTCAGAAATTCATCATCATAATTCACTCTGTAAACAAACTCAGAGAAAAAACCCATATGATCATCTCATTAGATGCTGAGAAAGCATTTGACAAAATCCAACACCCCTTCATGATAGAAGTCTTTGAAAGATCAGGAATTCAAGGCCCACACTTAAACATAGAAAGAGCAATATACAGGAAACCACTAGGCAACACCAAACTAAATGGAGAGAAACTTGAAGCAATCCCACTAAAATCAAGGACTATACAAGGCTGCCCACTCTGTACCTATTCAATATTGTACTTGAAGTCCTAGCCAGAGCAATTAGACAACAAAGGGAGATCAAAGGGATACAAATTGGAAATGAAGAAGTCAAATTATCAGTATTTGCTGATGATAAGAGAGTATACTTAAGTGACCCCAAAAATTCCACCAGAGAGCTTCTAAACCTGATAAGCAACTTCATCAAGCAAGCTGGATATAAAATTAACTCAAGCAAATTAGTGGCCTTCCTCTACCCAAAGGATAAACAGGCTGAAAAAGAATTTAGGGAAACAACACCTGTTACAATAGTCACAAGTAATATAAAATACCTTGGTGTGACTCTAACTAAGCAAGTAAAAGATCTGTATGACAAGAACTTCAAGTCTCTGAAGAAGGAAATTGAAGAAGATCTCAGAAGATGGAAAGATCTCCCATGCTCATGGATTGGCAGGATTAATATAGTAAAAATGGCTATCTTGCTGAAAGCAATCTACAGATTCAATGCAATCCCCATCAAAATTCCAATTCAATTCTTCACAGACTTAGAAAGAGCAATTTGCAAATTTATCTGGAACAACAAAAAACCCAAGATAGCCAAAACTATTCTCAACAATAAAAGAACCTCTGGTGGAATCACTATCCTCTTACCTTAAACTGTACTACAGAGCAATAGTGATAAAAATTGAATGGTATTGGTACAGTGACAGGCAAGTGGATCAATGGAATAGAATTGAAGACCCAGAAATGAACCCACATACCTATGGTCACTTGATCTTTGACAAAGGAGCTAAAACCATCCAGTGGGAAAAAGACAGCATTTTCAACAAATGGTACTGGCTCAACTGGCGGTTAGCATGTAGAAGAATGAATATCGATCCATTCCTATCTCCTTGTACAAAGCTCAAGTCCAAGTGGATCAAGGACTTCCACATAAAACCAGATGCACTGAAACTAATAGAAAATAAAGTGACAAAGAGCCTCGACTACAGGAGTACATGGGAAAATTTCCTGAAGAGAACACCAAGAGCTTATTCTCTAAGATCAAGAATTGACAAATGGGACCTCATAAAATTACAAAGCTTCTGTAAGGCAAAAGATGCTGTCAATAGGACAAACGGCAACCAACAAATTGGGAAAAGATCTTTACCAACCCTACATCCAATAGAGGGCTAATATCCAATATATACAAAGAACCCAAGAAGTTAGACTCCAGAGAGCCAAATAACCTTATTAAAAAATGGAGTACAGAGCTAAACAAAGAATTCTCAACTGATGAACACTGAATGGCTGAGAAGCACCTAAAGAAATGTTCAACATCCTTAGTCATCAGGGAAATGCAAATCAAAACAACTCTGAGATTCCACCTCACACCAGGCAGAATGGCTAGGATAAAAAACTCAGATGACTGTAGATGCTGGAGAGGTTGTGGAGAAAGAGGAATACTCCTTCATTGCTGGTGGTATTACAAGGTGGTACAACCACTCTGGAAATAAGTTTGGTGGTCCCTCAGGAAATTGGACATAGTACTACCAGAGGACCCAGCTATACCACTCCTGGGCACATACACAGGAGATTCTCCAACATGTAATAAGGACACATGCTCCACTATGTTCATAGCAGCCTTATTTATAATAGTCAGAAACTGGAAACAACCCAGATGTCCCTCAACAGAGGAATGGATACAGAAAATGTGGTACATCTACACAATGGAGTACTACTCAGCTATTAAAAACAATGAATTTATGAAATGCTTAGGGAAATGGATGGATCTGGAGAATATCATCCTGAGTGAGGTAAAGTGAGGTAACCCAATCAAAAAAGAACATGCATGATATGCACTCTCTGATAAGTGGATATTAGTCCAGAAGATCAGAATACACAAAGTAAGATCCGTAAACCACAAGAAACTCAAGAAGAAGGAAGACCAAAGTGTGGGTACTTCATTCCTTCTTAAAAGGGGGAACAAAGTACCCATGGAAGGGGTTGCAGAGACAAATTTTGGAACAGAGACTGAAGGAAGGACAATCCAGAGACTGTTCCACCTGGGAATCCTTCACATATTCAATCATCAAATCCAGACACTATTGTGGATGCCAGCAAGTGCTAGCTGACAGGAGCCTGAAATAGCTGTCTCTTGAGAGGCTCTGACAGTACCCAACTAATACAGAAGTAGACACTCACAGCCATCCATTGGACTGAGCACAGGGTCCCCAATGAAGGAGCTAGAGAAAGGACCCAAGGAGCTAAAGGGTTTGCAACCCTTTAGGACGAACAACAATATGAACTAGTACCCTCAGAGCTCCCAGGGACTAAACCACCAACCAAAGAGTACATGTGGTGGGATTAATGGCTCCAGCAGCGTATGTATAGCAGAGGATGGCCTAGTAGGTCATCAAGGGCAGGAGAGGCCCTTGGCCCTATGAAGGGTCTATGCCCCAGTGTAGGGGAATGCCAGGGCTAGGAAGCAGGAGAGATTGGGTTGGTGAGCAGAGGGAAGGGGGAGGGAAAAGGGATTTTTTTTGGTTTTGTTTATTTTATTTTATTTATTTTCTTTTTTCTGGAGGGGAAACTTGGAAAGGAGATATCACATGACATGTAAATAAAGAAAATATCTAATAAAACATATGTGTCAATAAATATTTAAATAAATAAATAAATGGAAAAAAAGGAAAAAAATAACCAGGTAGGCTATGATTAAGAATTCCTGTTCATTTTCTTGACAATTATGAGGATTTGGGTAAACAAATGTTGATTTATATTTGAATAAATTAATATAGTTTTTTTGTCAGTCACTGAAAGCCTATCAATATCACAGGTATCTTGGGTGTTGATTTTTTTCCATCTTGTATCTTCTTGCATAAGTTTTAAAGCTTTTTTACATGCACATGCAGGTTTATGCACATGTGAAACTGTTATTATCTAAAGCATCCTATTGTTATGTAACAGGAGAAAAATCCTCTGGCAGTCTAAACTGTTGTTAACTCTGTAGGTACATCTTACATTCACAGAAAATACAGTGTTGATTTAGCAAGGAATTAACAGTGAAGCAAGGTCAGGTGCTTCATTTCTGAGGAGGAAACTCATGTTAGAAGAGGTTAAGCAGTAGCCTAGACTTCTGACACAGTTTTATGATTGTATTCACTATAGCTGTCCTGTCTGCACCACAAAGCAAGACATTGGAGCATGCTTTAAATTACAACTTGAAATACCAGATTTTTCAAAAATCTTTCCTGCATTTTTAAAGCTTATAGCATAATGACCTTTTGTAGTGAAACAGGTTCCTCTCAGATTGAAGTCTATTCTGCAGGGAAGCAGGTCCTTTAAGACAAAAAGTAAACAACTTAAAGACAGTTTCAGGAAGTCCCAGAAACTGACTAGTTTCCCTAGACTTCTTTCTCACAAGAGAAACAGTATCGACTATCGACTACTGAGACAAACTCTAAGACAAGTCAAGATGCTAAGGAGACTGACCCAGCAGCCTGAAAAAAGCAAGAGACCAGCAGAGCTGCCTGGAAGAAACAGAGCCCAGCAGAGCCATCTGGAAGAGATTTAGGGCAGCTGAACCACTTGGAAAGAACATTTCCAATCTGTTGTGCTACCTGCAGGCTTTGCAGTATGTTCCAAATCCCAGCTTTTGTGAAGATGTCACCCATGCTAGGGAGGGCTTTAGTGATGCAGCTAGCTGTCTTTGAGACATTTCTGCTCCTGTTCATAACCTTTCATCCTTATCCCTATAAGTAAACCCAAGAAAACGCATTGGTTCACTGAGGTGGACTTTGATAGTATCTTTATTTTGCTTTGTTGTGAATTCCTTATCTGCGGTGAGTAGGTGTGTGTGTGTGTGTGTGTGTGTGTGTGTGTGTGTGTGTGTGTGTGTTGTGTTGCATCTCTCCAGGAAAAGTTTTGTCACAGGGCACCTTTAAACGAATGAACTGCAAATAACTGTTGGCGAGGATGGTCACTTTCTAGTCATTATGAAGCTGGGCAAGGTTACTGATGCTGTTTATACAGGAGAGTGTTGTATTCAGCACACCTCTCCTTGTCTTAGGCACAGTGCCATTACGCTTTCTTCTCAAAGCAAAGCCTTTCTCATGGTGGCAAGGGAGTTAAGGAACACTCCTAAGTAAGGCATCAAGCAGAGGTTAGTGCTGAGTTTCTCAAGAATATCCACTTTTTTTTTTTTTAAAAAAAAAATCATATTTTCAATCCTACAATGAGCTGTCTGCAATCAGGGGGATAAGGTTCAGAGACAACTCACAAATCAAACTAAGGTGTTTAAGAAGGACTACTAAGATTTAAAAAAAAAAAAAAAAAAGAAAAAAGAAAAAAAAACAAGTCATTCGTAGCCACATTTTCCATTGTAGCTTAGTTTAACTAAAATGTCCTTGACTAGAAGTATTTGGAAGTGTCTCTTTCTTTAATAATATTCACATAAATTAAAATGTTTGTGAATAATGAGGCACTGCAGGCCAAAGGGTACGAAATTCCCTCTAGACAAAAGCAGTAAGTGTTTTAGATTTATTAAACAGCATAACTTATAATAGTAAGGTACAAAAATGTCAGTAAATTTTATTTATACCACCAAAAAAGGAAAAGAGCATGAAGCAAAGGATATATTAATTAGCTTGGCTTGTGTAGAGAGCCACGGTGAGCAGTGATAGCAAGCAGACAGGTGAATTGCGCATGTGCCTACGGCCAGAGCGGCGCCAAGTCACCACCCATCTGGGGGGGGGCATATTGCGCTCCTGAGTAAACAGCCAATCAGAATGAACACGCCGCTCCAGGGCATATATAAGCAGTGCCTTTTCGGGGGTCGCCCTCTTGAAGATAAAATAAACAATTGCTGCAGAAGGATCCTGTGTGTGTCCGTGTGTTCCTGCCAGCGGGAAACCTGCGAGGACAACAGTTGGTGCTGAGAGAAACCTGGGAATTTACCATCGCTGGCACTAAGGAGTAAGGATTCAGAACTGCGGAAGAAGATAAGCTCTGAGAGGCATGTTTGGTCTTGATCTTCTTCACCTTTCTTTTGGTCTGGATCTATGTCACGTTTCTCCTTGTTTAGAAGCTTCCATTCTTGTTTTGTTAGTGCTTTCTCTTTTCCTTTTGATTTCGTTTTACGCACAAGACATGCCAGAAACAGAGCAAGATAGGAAACTAGGAACTCAGAGAGAAAAGAGCATGCTAAAAATGAAGATAGGCCCTTCCAAGAACGCTCAGTTCGAGGGAGCGAGAGGTGAGGGAAAACATGCCCTGGGAGAGAAGTGGGGGGAGGGAGCCCTGGGAGAGAAGTGGGGGGAGGGAATAGCCTCAGGAAAGAGAAATATTTATCCGATAAAGGAACTAGAAGTTTTGGGGCTTGATAGTTCTGAGTTGGAAGAACTAAGTCCTGTTGAGGAAGAATACTTAAATGAAAAAGCAGCTTGCTGGAAGGAGCCGCGGCCACCACAAAATCGAAAGCGAAAGGAAGCGAGGAATGGGGACCTCACGGCTTCCTGGCCTGCGGCGAATTCCCAGGCAGGAGTTCCGGCCATAATCCCCCGTGCTTCTCCGCCCTACGTGGACGGGTGCGGTTTGGACTCCTTCCTTTCAAAGGAGGATAAAAGAAAGATGGTACAAGCCTTTCCCATGTTTGAAGCTGCAGGGGGAGGTTGCGTCCACGCACCCATGGAATATAGCGCTATTAAGGAACTTGCTGAATCGGTTCAAAAGTATGGTTTTGATGCCAATTTCAAGGTTATGCAGCTCGAGAGACTTACCGCTATGGCAATGACCCCAAATGATTGGCAAAATACAGTAAGAGCTGCCCTCCCTAATACAGGACAGTATATGGAGTGGAAAGCCTTATGGTACGATGCCTCTCAGACACAGGCAAAAGCCAGCGCTAATGCGGAAGGCAATCAACAGCGATGGACATTTGACCTGCTAACAGGACAGGGACCGTTTGCGAATGATCAGACAGAATACGATTGGGGAGCTTATAGCCAGATCTCCGCTGTTGCTATTAAGGCTTGGAAAGCCCTTTCCAAGAAGGGTGAGGCTGGGGGACATTTAACGAAAATACTACAAGGCCCCCAAGAGCCATTCTCAGACTTTGTGGCTAGGATGACAGAAGCAGCAGGCAGAATTTTTGGAGACCCAGAGCAAGTTAAACCACTGATAGAACAACTAGTGTATGAGAATGCTTCACCTG
This sequence comes from Montemys delectorum, assembly GCA_019843815.1. Lineage (NCBI taxonomy): Eukaryota > Metazoa > Chordata > Mammalia > Rodentia > Muridae > Montemys > Montemys delectorum. The sequence continues at coordinate 42,918 of JADRCD010200192.1, forward strand.
AATGCCAGGCAGTAATTACCCCTAGAAGAAGCAAAGGGTTGACAGATTGGATAAAGGTCTGCCAAGGACTTGGAGGCCCACTGACCAATGCTGGCCTTGCAGCTGCTATCTTGCAAAGCCAAAACCACTTAAGTCCTGGCGGTCGTAAAGTATGCTATAATTGTGGCAAACTGGGTCATTTAAAATGAGAGTGTCGTGCTTCCACGCAAAAAAAGAATCCCAGGGCTTTGTACCAAATGCAGGAAAGGTTATCACTGGGCTAATGAGTGTCACTCAGTCAGAGATATTCAAGGAAAGCTTATTCAACATGATTCCCCGCTATCGGGAAGAGATGGAGGTACTCCAAAAAACGAGTTTCTGGGCCCCAGATCCCAGGACCCCAAGAAGTATGGGACACAAGCCTGCAACCGGGGGACACCTCTAGCTGCAGAGCTACAAGAGGCTCCGCAGGATTGGACCTCTGTTCCACCTCCCAATTCTTACTAATGCCACATGTGGGCATGCAGCTTGTCTCAGTTGATTTCAAAGGTCCCCTGCCTGAAGGGAGTGTCGGCCTTATTCTAGGTCGCTCCTCTCTAACATTAAAAGGGCTCATGGTTCATCCTGGAGTGATAGACCAAGATTATACAGGGGAACTTCAGGTTCTCTGTTCCTGTCCACAAGACATATTTTCTATCTCCCTGGGAGATAGGATTGCTCAATTGGTTATTCTTCCAAGTTTACATAATTGTTTCCCATCAACCAGGGTGCCTAGAGGTGCCAATGGGCTTGGTTCTTCAGGAACTGACTTCGCTCACTTGGTAGTTGATCTTAAAACTAGACCTACCTTGCAATTAATGATTGAAGGGAAGAATTTTACAGGAATCTTAG
>JADRCD010200193.1:400-14033 GCA_019843815.1 Montemys delectorum
AGATAGACAGATAGACAGATAGACAGATAGACAGATAGACAGATAGACAGATAGATAGATAGATAGATAGATAGATAGATAGATAGATAGATAGATAGATAGATAGACAGACAGTGTACTGGCTAGTTTTGTGTGTCAACTTGACACAGGCTGCAGTTATCACAGAGAAGGGAGCTTCAGTTGGGGAAGTGCCTCCATGAGATCCAGCCGTGGGGCATTTTCTCAATTAGTGACCAAGGGGGTAGGGCCCCTTGTGGGTGGTACCATCTCTGGGCTTGGAAGTCTTGAGTTCTATAAGAGAGCAGGCTGAGCAAGCCAGGAGAAGCAAGCCAGTAAGGAACATCCCTCCATGGCCTCTGCATCAGCTCCTGCTTCCTGACTTGCTTGAATTCCAGTCCTGACTTCCTTGTGATAAACAGCAATGTGGAAATAAGCCAAATAAACCCTTTCCTCCCCAACTTGCTTCTTGGTCATGATGTTTGTGCAGGAATAGAAACCCTGACTAAGACAGGCAGACAGAGAGATAGATAGATTACCTCTTCCTAGATATGTCTAGGTTTGTATCAAGTTGATTAGATGGTTGGTACTTACAGTCTTTTCTTCAAGGCACTTGACCAAAGATGGTCTTTATGCTTCCCATAAGCCTGCCTTCACTTTTCTTTCTCTCTCCTCCTTCCTTCCTTCCTTCTTTTCTTTTTTCCTTCCTTCCTTCCTTCTTTCTTTCTTGTATTTTTTGAGTTTTTAAAACCTGTTTGTTATTTCATATGCAACGGTGTTTTCCCTGTGTGTGTGTGTGTGTGTGTGTGTGTGTGTGTGTGTGTGTGTTTTTGCCTGTATGTCTGTGTGAAGGTGTCAGATTCCCTGGAACTGGAGTTACAGTTGCAAACTGCTATGTGGGTGCTGGGAAATGAACCTGCGTCCTCTGGAAGAGCAGCCAGTGCTCTTAACTGCTAAGCTATCTCTCCAGCCCTCCCATAAGCCTTTCTATGTACTGGAACTATGATAGCTCACCATTTAGGTGAGCCCTCTCTATGGCTCTCTATAGATCTCATAATTAGCTCTCTCTATCCTTTCCACGCTGGGAGTATCTGGAGGGCTGAGACCCCAGATCCACCATCTCTGCAGTGAAACATCCACAGAGGTGCTGTGGAGATAATTACTAAATAAATGCCTGCAACCATCCAGTTCCAGGAGCACCCTCTTCCTTCAGGAAGCCCTCCCCAAGGACAAAGCAGTAGGTGTCTTTCTTCAAGAAGAACTAACTGACCTTCTATCTCATTCCTTTCTTCTTGGGCATAGATCTGTTCCCTCAACCAAGGCTATGGAGGTAATGCCTTCTCTTCTTATTGCTTATGTAGCATAGATCATGCTATAGGGGGACTATGGGGTCCATCAGGAATCTATACACAGGCTCCCCTACCAAAATTCACTCACATTTGTACTCATAGATGGTGACATGCATACTGTCTGTGCCTGCTCCTTCTCATCTTAACCTGGACTGTCCTCCTTTCCTGGAGGCTCCTTCTGGCACCCCCAGCTTGCATACCACTGATCCTCTTAACAAGTACTTTTAGTAATAGTTGTTGATAGCATGAGTCAGGTCCACAGCCCCCAGTACCTATTTGAAAGTAAATCTCATTTGGGGAGTGTGTGTGAGACAGGGTTTCTCTGGCTGTCCTAGAATTCAATATGTAGACCAGACTGGCCTCAAAACTCCTAGAGACCCACCTGCTTCTGCCTCCTGAGTTCTGGGACTAAAGGTATGATGCCACTACACATGAATGAAAGTAAATCTCTTATGCTCCTTTTACAGTGAAGGAAACTGAGAGTCAGAAGGACTTAGAGTCTGCCTTGGAGCACACAACAAGAGAGAGATGAAATCAGATGGGCCCTGAAGTCTTCAGGACCTGTGTTCCATGGCTTTCCTCTATTCTACTCTAGGGATGATATTTCTTGTTTTTTTGTTTTTGTTTTTGGCTTTTGGTTTTTCAAGACAGGGTTTCTCCATGTAGCCCTGGCTGTCCTGGAACTCATTCTGTAGAGCAGGCTGGCCTTGAACTCAGAAATCCGCCTGCCTCTGCCTCCAAAGTGCTGGGATTAAAGGCGTGCGCCACCTCTGCCCAGCCAGGATGATGTTTCTTAAAACACTCCATGGCTAGAGAGGGAAGAGAGAGACTGGACACTGTATAAAGAAGTTAGTGGAAGGATTTGTCCTGGCTAGATTTTTGTTTGCTTGTTTTTTGTCAACTTGACACAAGCTAGACTCATTAAAGAAGAGGGGACCTTAGCTGAGAAGCGCCCCACCAGCCAGACTGGACTATGGGCAAGCTTGTGGGACATTTTCTTAATTAATGATTGATGTAAGAGGACCTAGACCACTGAGGTGCTGTCCCCTGGGAGGTGGTCCTAGACAGTACAAGAAGGCAAGCTGAGGAAGCCATGGACAGCAAGCCAGTAAGCAGTGTCCCACCATGACTTCTGCCCCAGGGTTCTTGACTTGAGTTCCTGCCCTGACTTCTTTCAATGATGAACTGTGCTATGGATCTGTGAGTTAAAAATTAATCATTTCCTCCCCAAGTTGCTCTTAGTCATGATGGTTTTTGATTTGTTTGTTTGTTTGTATTTTTAATCACAACAATAGAAGCCCTAACTAAGATAGGTCTCCTACTCAAGAACTGCCCAGAGGGAGCCATAGCTGAGTCTCCTCAGCACTTCAGACACCCTTCTGGCATATGTTGCCTACGGATCTTCCCCCGGGGGCTGGCCTGATAAAGGACTCTCAGTTGGTAGAGGCTCAGATGAAGCCCAGAAGAAGCTGGGGTCAGACACTGGAGCTGGGCTAGCTGGGACTGGAAAGCGCAGAGTGGTCTGAAGATGTGCTCAGAGCTCTGTACTGCTTAGGGCACATCTACTACGAGAGATAGGGGGAAGGGGGAGAGCTAGAGAGAGAGTGCACACAGAGTGTTGGGGGTGGTTGGGTCTAGTCTGCCAGCACCTTCCCATCATGAGCCCACCTCCTCCCACCTGATCCTGCTCTAGGCAGTGCTTCCCTCAGCCCCCAGGATGCTGTCCAAGGTGGAAAGCTATGAAAGCTGGGGTCAGGGCTTCCCACGTGAAGCCCCCACTACAAGTGCATGCTGAGCATATGGAAATTGGGGGGGGGTGGCATTTACAAGTAGACTGAGCCTACCAGCCTGGGGTAGGTGATGTGGACATGGAGAAGGGACATTTGAGGTGCTTGTATCACCTCCCTTCTTCTAACTCAGTACACACCAGAAAGGCAAGATGTGGTGAGAAAGGAAGACAGAACCACTGAGCCAAACCCTGAAGCCCAAGCAGGCAGGCAAAGCCCTGCTGCTTGGCATTCTGTAGAATTTTACATCCTCTCTTCACTCTGAAACTCCTCCTTCCAGGCCACCCACCTTGGAGCCTGGCAGCTCTCTCCTTGCAAGAGGGAGAGAAAAATGAGATGGGTGGGAGAAGAGAAAAGGGAAAAGGAGAGGAGAGAGCCCAGCATGCCTTTCCAAGGAGAGCTGAATCTTGGCCCTCCCCCATGCCCTCCTGGACATCTTCTCTGAGCGTCCTTCAGGAAGCACTGGGAGAGCCCACAACACCTTGGGACTCACCTCGGGGCAAGAACAAGAGAAAGCCTGAGGGGAATTGTTTTGGAAAGTTACAAGTAACTGAAGATAGGGGCTTAATACAAGCAAGCTTTCTCAACCCTGACTGTAATAAAAACAGATAATGCGTGAGTGAGCTAGGGCGAGCATGCTGGCAGGGGCCGCAGAGGCCGGCTGCATGCAGACAGTTTAGAATTCAGAAGAGGTGCCAAGTGAGTAAACAGCGAATGAAGGATTATCCTGATGGGCCAGGAGCTGGTCCAGCAAGAACTGGATAGGGACATGTCGGGATGCACAACACTCAGACTCCTCATCAAGGGGTAAGGCCTGGCAAGCGACAGGGTCTTATCCACGCCTTCCCTATTTCCGCTCTCTCTTCCAGCAGACATCGGCATGTCCTGGGGAATAATGGCTCACATTTGTACTGTGTGGAACAGTTTGTGAAGTGCTAGACCGTTTACCAAAGGTTTCACATCCATTTCCGCACTTAATGGAGGTCATGAGGGCATCTTCTGTCCAGTAACCTCCTCCCCACACCACAGCTACTCTCACCTCCCACAACTCCTGGCTTAGGGAGGCCTGGAATTGCTCTGAGTGCTGGCCTTCAGCCTCAAAAGAATAGGAGGGGAGACAGGCCATCTGCAGATCACAAAGATCTGCCGAGGACAGAAGCCACCAGGACCAAGGCCATTGAGGATGGACAGGTTCAAGTGTCAGATCCATGCAAGGTATCTAGCCAAGTTATCTGGGAACCTGCTGCTCTCCCTGCCCACCTTGTTCCCAAAGCTGATGAGCTGCCTGGGTAGCCATGAAAACGATCACATCCATCAGAGCAGCAGGAACCCAAGAAAGGAGGAGCTCACAGGAAGGGCCTCTCCAGCAGGAGTGTGGAGTGGGGGCAGGATCAGGGATGTGCGATGATTAAGTACGAGCCTTGACCACTAGTTACTCCTATGAATAATGCATTGTTGTGCCTTGGCCTAAATCAGCATCTTATTGTTATTAATAATACACGGCAGCACAGAGGCTGGGGTTGGAGTGATACATTGTATCTCATTGGAGGATCTCAGAGCACTGCACAGTTCCTCAGTACTGATGACTCAACTCTACCTCCCCAGGCTATAGGCTTCCTTACGGGCCAGGAAGGGCACCTGTCCTTCTTCAACTTCCTCCCACCTGAGGCTTGGAGCCACGAAGGCCACAGGAGAAAGGACTCATCCATCCTGAATTTCAAATCCTCAGCTAGGGTTTTGGGTGGGGGAGGGGAGAACACTTAATCTTTGCCAACTCAAGGGCTCTTGAAGATGCGATGTTATGTGAAGCAGCTTCCAGAGATGTTTAAGAAGGAAAAAGATAGCTAGAGAGGGACTCCACACTGGTGAGGATCTGAATCCATCAGCTGTGTGACCTTGGGCTACTCACTCACCTCTCTGTTCTCAGCCTTGTGGCTAGAACTCAGGGTGTCTGAGATTCTCTCTTGTGTGTTATTTCACTATACTACAAGATATCGGTCACAGGGTTAATGATTTGGAGGACTTAGTGACTCGGTGCTTCAGTGCTGCCCGTGGTCCTGAAACAGATGCAGCGCGGACATCCCTGTCCTTGGTGCTGAACACTTCCGTCTCAGAACTGTGACCTCCTCTATACCGCCCCTCAGATTGTTCCTATAGAGGAAGACTCAAGAAACTAGAACCTTCTCACAATTACAGCTCTGTAGCTTTCTCTTTGTCAGTTCCTTCCTGACCAAACCCCAGCTGAAGCCATGAGAAGATCTCCAGAACGCCTTTCCCTTAGATGGGGCGGTCCCACCGAGTCGCAAGTCTCTCCACTAATAAAAGACCGCACCCACTTCCCTCCAGGGCAATCTGCCACACTGCCTCCTTGTGGCAGTCTTGGAACCTGCACTCAGAGCAGGAGCACAGAAGGTCCCCAGTGGTGAAGAAGCGGCAGACGGCCTGGCCCCCGCCTCCCCCTCACCGCTCCCAGGGCAATCTGGCACGCTGAGCTTGCATCATTGCCCAACATAAGCATGCTCCAACTCGTCTGTCCTTGTCCTGGTGTGATTGGATGCCATGCTGCCCTGGTCACAATGCAGACTGAACTCAGATGACCAAAGTGCACCAAGCAAAACTTGCTATTTCCTCCTCCAGGTGGTGGGTGGTGTTGACTCGACAAACACCAACCTCTCCTCCCACTACTTGGCCAGAAAATGCCTATAATTTGCTACACTTGGGGCAGAGGCTCCTTACCTCACAGCCACCTGAATGAGAAGTTTCTCATAGCCCTTCCCTAGACTAAAGTGAGGAGTTTGGAGGGGCCATAACCACTGACACTTCTAGTCTATAGGTGGGAGGCTCTTTATGAAGTAGTTGTATTTGGTGACTCTATGGGTTGTTTGAAGTTAGCCTGGCTGCCTGAAGAAACTCCCCTAATTACCCAAAGCCAAAAGCAAGGATGGGAGCTAGGGGCACAGCTCAGTTGGTAGAGTGTTTGCTTAATATGTGCCAGGTCCTAGGTCTGGTTCCCAGCACATCATAAATGAGAAATAATAGTTCACACCTGTAATTTGTCCTTCAGGAGGTGGAGGCAGGAGGATCAGGAGACCAGTTTGGGGGTCTCTGAAACCCTACTTCAGAATGAACAAATAGAGCAAAGCAGGTGAAATCACCAAAGACAATACTGAACCACAGCTTCTCTGAATTCAGGGAAGGAGTGAAGTCAATTAACTTTAATTACGGCAAAGCTATCTAGCACCATTCACTGAGCACTTATTATATGCTAAGCATCGTACTAAGAGCTCTGCAAACATCATATCCTCTAGCCTTACAAACGCTTGCAGGAGGAAGCATCACATTCAGCCTCCTATATGTGAAGAAAGTGGAGCTCAGAGAGCAAGAGCGATCCCCTGAGGTGGTACAGCTGGACCTGGGAAACCTGATCTGTCAACCCTTACACATCAGCTATCTTCCAATGTTCCAGAGGTCTCACCATCCTTCAGGTATCTGCAAGACCACTCTCCCTGTGCACCACCCTAACCTCAGCTGAGAGCCGCAGGGACACGGGTGAGACAGGAACACCTTGCACTGGACAGCACATGGAGCCTCACTAAGTGTTGTCATAGCCACTGACTGAACTGAGTCTCATGACACTGAGGGTGAGGGCAGGCAGGAGTGACCTGGCTTTGACTTCACAGGGGTCAACGCTAATGCTCAAATGAGTGAGTAGCTTGCCTTAGGTCACATTTTGAGTCAGAACTCAGTTGAAGGTGGTGAGCCTGCCAGCTCAGTGCTTTCTTCCCACTTGCTCAAGGCTGGGGTCCTGCTGGCACACAAGGAGGGAATCCTCAAGGGCTTCACTTCCTAAGAGGCTGTCTGAGGCCCTGACCTGGGCTGCTTTCCCTCTCCCTGCTCCCTAGAGGCCACCAGCTGGCTCGGCTTTAAGTTGGAGTCTTGGAGTCTCATTCTAAATGGTTTTTTTTTCTTCCAGGCAATTACCTCCTACTAATTAGGAAGTGTGGCTGCCAGTCCCAGGGCCCCGGGCTGACCCCTTTCTCAACCCACAGGGATGAGAGTGTGTGGAGGGAGGGACTGGAGGCACTAGTCACAAAAACTTCCTGTGTCAGGGCCTGTCGGGGCAGTGGGGGCAGTGGGGGCCGTGGAGGGTCAAGCTGCTTCAAGGACACATAAGAAGGGAAGTGAAGATGGTAGTAGCTAGGAGCGGGGCCCCTGAACGGCCGTGAGTCAGAAGACCAGAAGCCAGAAGCAGCCAAGACTCACCCAGAATAATAGAGACCTGCACAGCCGAAGGGGCCAAGCTATCTGGAGATACAAGGAAAGGAAGGAGAGGGATGGGATAAAGGAAGGAAACAAGAAGGGAGGATTCTAAGGAACAGACCTAGAGACAGACAGCTTTCCCTTCTTCAGAGAGGAAAAAGAAGTCACCACATAAAATGGTCAAGATTACAAAAGAAGATGGCAGAGGGAGTCACCGGGAGACTACAAGAGGGAGAAGGGGAGAAGGAGGGCAGGAAAGAAAGAAAAATCACTGGAAGAAAACTTCCAGAAGACCGGAGCATGCGGGAGGCTGGCTTGGAGTAGCAGCTCCCAGAGCCCTAAGAAGGGCTACCTCTACATCATTGTCCTTGAGCCTCCTCAATGTCAGTCCACAGCCAGCTGGGCCTGCACACCCTCCTACTCAGCCACAGGTGTGGGCAGGCACGATGACAGTCCACCAGCTAGCTCAGGCCCCAGATGTTCCACATTATGGGGACAGCCAGCTGACTCTCTTCCAATGCTAACTTGTAACTTCTTCCAGTGGGCTGAGCCAGGGGACCCTCCAGGTCACAGTAATGTGACTGGAGTAGGTGGGGCTGTGTGCTCCAGTCTATCTGAGTCTCAGCAGTAGGGTCAAAGCACGAAGAGGGAGTGTTTGGCCAAGGTCAAACAGAAAGTGGGTGAGGAAGCACAGGGGACTCAAGTGCTGAGTCTCCATGGGGGAGGGTCCCATTCCCTGCAGGGCAGCAACAGCAGATGAATGTAGATCTTGGCTGTCAGCAAGCCAGACCTTGATCAAATCCCTGTGGTGTGTGGTGTGCCACATGGAAGGGAGCAAGGGTGGCCAAGGGATTGAAAGAGAAGTCAAAAAAGGAGGGGTTGGGTAGGAAGGTCCTGCAAGGCAGCAATGGCAGCTAATATTGTGATGTGTGGGCTCCCATTTGATCCCCATGACAACCCTATCACCCTATTATAGTGAAGAAACTGAGATTCACAAGAGCTACCAGTGAAATGGTTCCAACTTGGTGGCTAGCCAGCCATTGTGAGGCCACTAGCCAGAGACCCCTTGGTTATGGCATTATCTGAGTTCCTGGTTCTGAAAATCTAGGCCCCAAATGCCAATGGGGCTGCAGTTTTTCTTGCTGCATAAAAGCAAGCAGGATCATGAGGTCCCACACTTTAACAAGTCCCATTTAAGGCACGGTAGCCTAGGTTCTAGTCTTAGCTCAGCCACTCGCTTACTGTGTGACTTCAGAAAGGTCATTTGCCTTCTCTGAGTCTTGCTGCTCTCACCTGTAACATCTAAGAGTGGGGGCCAGGTAACAATGACAGCTCATGCATGCATGGTTTACTAACTAAGGATTCCCCCTGAGGCAGCACTGATATTTCCATTTCATAAACAGGAATTCAAGCACTGTAAGGTTAAGGTCACAAAGCAAATCAGTGCACAGCAGATCTGGGATATAAACCCCATTATTTGTATGTCTGCATGTGCAGGTCCCTACATGTGTGCCAGTACACACACACACACACACACACACACACACACACACACACACTCACACGCGCACACACTCACACGCGCATTTGCATGTACACATGTGGAAGCCAGAAGACAACCACGGGTATTGTCCCTTAGGAGCTGTCCACCTTGGTTTTTATTTTATTTTTATTAGATCTTTATTTACTTTTTATTTTGTTTGGGAGGCATGCAGGTACCATAGCATGCATATGTCCTTATCAGAGGACAACTTGCAGTAGCTTTCCTTTGTTTCCATCACGTGGGTCTCAGGGTTGAACACAGGCTTGATGGCGGGTGCCTTTACCCACTCCTTGGTTTGCCTATTTTTGTTGTTGTTGTGTTGTTGTTTTGTTTTGTTTTGTTTTTGAAACAGGGTCTCTCACTGGTCTAGAGCTCAGTGAAGTGTCTAGGCTGGTAGCCAGCAAGCCTCAGGAATCCTGTCTCTGCCTCCCCAGTGCTAAGATTACAAGGATGTTCCGCTGTGCCAGGATTTTGTTTTAAAATGTATATCTGGGGAATTGAACTCAGGTCCTCAGGCTTTCATGGCAAGTTCTTTACTGAGTCATCTCTCTAGCCCAGAATCTCATTAATTCTGATCTAGAGTCCCCATGCTCTCTGCCGGCACTGCACATTCTTGGTTGTTTTCCTGCATGTGGCTTATCCTTCTTTACCTACCTGTTCATCTATTCTTTATCAGTATGTACCTAGTATAGTCATGCTGGATCATACATGCCCACATGTATGCCAGCACCAAGATGAGACCAACTCTAGTATGCACTTATCCGTACACACACACACACACACACACACACACACACACACACCTCTGGGTTCTGGTTGGTTTGTGGAGACCTCATGCCATGCTGCACTGCATAGCCACGTGGTAATGACGTGGGCCACCACACCCTCTCTCCTCTGCTTCCTTCTAGTGCCTGGGTGGCTGGCATGCCACGTCACACACCTGCTGGCACCCCCATCCCCACTGCCTTCCTCACGCCTCTCCTCTAACAGAAGCAGGCACCTTCTCCAGGAAGGAAGCAGGCTCAGGCACAGCCTGGCTCCCACAGCCTCAAGATGCCAGCCAACTTGGGGGTGGAAAGGGAGAGAAAGAGGCATCAGCATGAGGCTCTGGGGGGCTTTGGGTCTATGGTTCCTACCAAGGACCAAGCCTTCCCTCAGTTCTGACTGTAATAACTCAGCTCTTACATCCCTGGGGTACCAGCCCCACCTTAGTCATTTCCACAAATAAGACAGATGGGGGACATGGGAACAGAGGGTCTAGCCCTCACTCCCAAGCAGGGCTATGGTACCACCAGGGCTCTCTGGCTGAGTTTTAACTGCACCCCTCCACCCCATCCCTGGTCCCTACGCTCTCCTCCCCCTGCCCAAACATCTCAGAGTTCTGGGTATTTTTAGGCCTCAGCTGACAGGCTGTGAAATCGCTCCCTTCGCACCTCCCCAACCAGGCGGGGGCTGGAGAGGGAGGAATGAGGTTGGGGAGGGCCACACAGACAATTCATTGGGCTCCTCCCAGGTTGGCAGGTGCCAAGCAGGGTGTGAGGGGCTCCTCCTCTTTTCCCCAGATCTTTTGGCAAGAGGATCTCTCCACATTGCCTGAAGAAGAATGGAAAAGAAAGGATCTCTACTCCATTCAGGGACCGGAGAATAAAGGGTTTATAGGGACAGCCCTAAGCACTAAGGAAGGTGCTGGGGACACCCTCTGAGTCCGGCTCAGCCAAACTCTAAGCACTCCCTTCTGAGAGATGGGCTGAGAGACAGGCTGGCTGGGATCCTAGTAGGATAAGGGAAGTGCTAGGCAGCGTATCTCAGTGGTCACCACTCAGCCTGTAGAGTAAGAAATGACTCAAATTCTTTATCCTGCTTTGTGGAATGACCCAGCCAAGATCCTCTAGCTTTCTGGTCCTCAGCCTCCTCACCTGTACAACCTAAGCTAGCTGTGAAGCTTAGATTAAAAAGCAGGGTGGTACACACACACACACACACACACACACACACACACACACTCTCTCTCTCTCTCTCTCTCTTCTCTCTCTCTCTCTCACAAATATATATGCATGCGCACACTCATATGTATGTGCATATGGACTCAAATGTCAACATGTGTGTGTATGCTACCAGCACCTCAATGTAAGTCTATCTGGGATGTCTGCCCCCAAGGGAAATAAGATATATCTATACCCTGCTGGAAATGGGCCCCTGTGCCAGGGGCTCTGGGCATGGAAGGGGTGTGTGTGCTCTGACTAGTTGTCATGGAGACAGTTTATCGATGTTGGGACTCTGGAGCCCAGACCTGGCAGCTTGAGTGAATTCTGTGGTTCCTGCTACAGCCTGTCCCTGATACCCAAAGTGGGCATGGGATGCAGACCAATCAATAGGAATATCACCTATGTCCCTGGGCCCTATAACTACTCCCCTGGACTCCCCACCCATCTCTGAGAGAAGACTTTTTCTAATGATCCCAGTGCTAGAAGGTCTTTACTGACACCCATGCAGAATGCCCACACCCACCACAGGTCTGCTAAGGTCAGGACCCGTGTAACCTGCCTTTGGGTTCCACCGTGTTTAGTTTAGGTGAGAGAATGTGGCAGGAGGACAGAGACATTATCAGCTTGCCGCCAAGCTTCCCCTCCCCCACGCCACCACTGTTACAGGCATTTGCTCGAAGGGCTTCCATAACCTTACAAAAACAAAAGTGGGGAGATGACTTGGTAGAATTTTTGCCTGCCATGATCACTTCGTAATCTCCATGTGGTGGTATAAACCTACCATCCCAGCAGGAAAACTAGAAGTCCAAGGCCCTCTTGAGCTATGGTAAAAGTTCCAGGCTAGCCTGGAATACATGAGACCCTGTTGCTCCCTGTGTCAATAGCCCAGGCCTAGTTTATCTCCCCAAGCCTCACTCCAGGCTACTGTTTCTTAGGGTCTCCCTTCCAGCCATGTTCCGGCACTAATCATCGCCACCTCAACCTGGCCAATCCCTCTCAGGCCCCTGTGCCTTTGCACATTGCCGAATGCCCAGCCCGTGCTTCTCCCTATGGCAAGCTCTTATTTAGTCTTCAAGACCCAAAGCTCTCGGAGCCTGCTGCATGACTGGAGTCCCAAATTGACTTCTAATTGCAAGTCCTCGCCAGGGTATGCTGATGACGGACGTGTAATATGCTTAGAAGAGCGCCTGTCACACAGCGAGCACTCCACAAATCCACACCACCTTGACAGCTACTCCCCATGGCATCAGTGAAATCCTTCCCAAATCTTTCACTAAGGCAGTAGCACGCTTGTCCTGCCTGGAGCTTCCAGAACCCCCGTCCCACACATCAATCTCTCAGTATGGGGTAATGTTGATAACAGCTGCCCTTCCGCATCACGAGTGTTTACTATGTGCGAAGCTCTGAGATGACTACTCTTCTTGCCTCGTCTCTCCTCATCCTCCAGTCACCCAAGAAAGAAGAACCATCATTATGCCCATTTCACAGAGGAGGAAACTGAGGTAGCAGAGGAAGAATGAGACAGCAACAACTACCTCTGCAGGAATGCACCTAGGCAGCAGGTGGGCCCAGGGCCCTGGCTTAAGCAAGTCATCCCTGGTGGCATACATACAAAGCACCTAGCATATACTAAGTACTCCACAAATAAGACTTAGTACTATAGTGCTTCTGCTAATGTTAGTGATGGAGAGGTGTTGGGAGAGCTGAGAAGGAATCCTCAAGCAACATGACCTGCTGAGCACACCCTACTCCACTTCTGGAGGAAGAAACCAGGGTCACAGAGGGGTCCTGGGTCTGCTCCATGTGGGGTTGTAAGGTGATAGGCAGGGAACCCTAATATCTCACTGGGCCTAGAGACCCCACAGGATGTTTTGATGAGCAACTCCTCTAGGGGGCTCTGATGTACTCAGATTGGGCAGGAAAGGACAGGGTCTGCTTTGGGCTGGCCAAGCCAGCCACAGCTCTCTGGCCCTGCTGACACTATCCCGTAGTAATGAGACGGATCCAATTTGTATCCAGAGCCCCACCGGGAGCAGCTGCCGCGGCAGGGTTTGAAGTAATTTAATTGGACACATTAGCCACACAGCTCTCTCCTCTCCTCCCCTGTTTGGGGCTTCATGCAGACACCCCTTTCACACTTACCCAGCCCTGGGAGGGTGTAGGCACACACACCCTCAACCAGTTAGGACAGACTCATTGACACCCCTCTTCTCTTTTTTCTGGGGTTCCTAGAGGCACAAGAACCAGAGGCCCCTTTTTGCTGATGCAAACCATAGCTCTGGAACCCTCCCAAAGCTGAAACTCAGACCCTCCCTCCTGCCTCCTCCAGTGGGAAGAACAGGGTCACCCCTTTCTCTCTACTGAGCTGCCCCAGAGGCCCTCACTCTCCCAAACTCCAAGGACACTGAAGGAGCAGGGCTAGCAACACAAGCCTGCTCTGACAATACCTTGGTTCTGTCACTATCAGGGTAACTATTGATACAGGGGCTAGTCCTTCTCTTGGGGCCTGGGGGAGAGATGCAAACACACATGCACAGAATCAGACAGTCACCAAAACACAGATGAATTCAGTTTAACCCAGCTACATGCATACTCAACATATACCACACACACACATACACATACCACACACACACCACACACAGACACACACACATACATACCACATACACACATATACCACACACACACACCACACACACACCACACACA
>JADRCD010200194.1:11621-30924 GCA_019843815.1 Montemys delectorum
AAGGGCGGGTTGGGTCTACAGGGTGGGTTCCAGCACGGACAGGAAAACACAGAGAAACCCTGTCTAGAAAAGCCAAAAAAAAAAAAAAAAAAAAAAATGGGGGGACAAAATACCCATGGAAGGAGTTGCAGAGACAATGTGTAGAGCAGAGACTGAAGGAAGGACAATCCAGAGACTACCCCACCTGGGAATCCTTCCCATATACAATCACCAAACCCAGACACTATTGTGGATGCCAGCAAGTGCTCACTGACAGGAGCCTGATATAGCTATCTTCTGAGAGGCTCTGCCAGTGCCCGACTAATATAGAAGTAGAGGCTCACAGCCATGCATTGGACTGAGCACAGGGTCCCCAATGAAGGAGCCAGAGAAAGGACCCAAGGGGCTGAAGGGGTTTGCAACCCCATAGGAGGAACAACAATATGAACTAACTAGTACCATCAGAGTTCCCAGGGACTAAACCACCAATCAAAGAGGTGGGACTCATGACTCCATCTGCACATGTAGCAGAGGATGGCCTAGTTAGTCATCAATGGAAGGAGAGGCCCTTCATCCTATGAAAGCTCTGGGCCTCAGTGTAGGGGAATGTCAGGGCCAGGAAGCTGGAGAGGGTGAACTGGTGAGCAGTAGGAGGGTAGAGGGAATAGGTTTTTGGTTTTTTTTCCCCGAAGGGGAAACTGGGAAATGGTATATCATTTGCAATGTAAAAAAAGAAAATATCTAATAAAAAAAAAAAGAAAAGGAAAAAAAGAAAGACCTCTCCTTTGCTTTAAACATAGTAGAATAGTGGGAAATTTGAAAAGGTGTAGCAGAGAGGCTAGAACTTATCACAACTTACATAAGGTTTCAGAGAGCACTCTTAAAGGGTAAGTCTGTAGAGAAATGTTTTTTACAGTTTCAAATCTTCCGCAGAAGCCACTCTAAATTCTTCAACAGCATGTAGCATAGGAAAGAAAACACAACGCCTTCTTCTACTGCTCATGGAAGGTTATCCCCTTTAATGACCATCTCCATGACATAAAACCAAGCTACCCCGTGGAAGCAGAAGTCTCAAATACCTTATTCCTCATCTTTTCTCTAATTTCTGTTATAGCAAAACTTCTTTGAAACATGTTTTTCTTATTATTTTTAATTGACATTGTAATATTACATGTGTACTTCTGGGATGTAGAGTGGCATTTCAGTACATGTACACAATGTTTAAAAATTCAGTCAAGGTAATTGGTATACCAACTGCCTCAAACACATATCATTTCTTTGCCTAATTAGTTACG
Source organism: Montemys delectorum (assembly GCA_019843815.1). Taxonomy (NCBI): domain Eukaryota; kingdom Metazoa; phylum Chordata; class Mammalia; order Rodentia; family Muridae; genus Montemys; species Montemys delectorum. The sequence goes on from JADRCD010200194.1 coordinate 12,896, forward strand.
CGGTACTATTAGCCTTATTACCAACCATAGTTATACTATTGTACTATAGAGAACACTAGAAAGCCATCCATCCTGGCCACCTGTGCCTCAGAACCCATTAGTAGCCTTTCTTCTACTCCTTCCCCTTTACATCTTTTCCAGATTCTGGAAAAGCCTCTCTGTGAGATCAAGCTCAGCTCCCAAATACAAGTAAAAGCATATGCTTGTCCATTTTATTTTAATTCATAAATGTTGTCAAGTTACATCCATGTTGCTGCAGATGATGGGCTTCCACACTATTGACGAATGAAGGATACCCCCTTGTACGTATGAGCACATTTTCTCTATTCATTCCTCCACCTGTGGGCAGGCAGGTTGAGTTTTTATCTCGACTATTGTGAGCAACGCCTCAGAAAACAACTTGGTTCAATTCTTAGGCAGTGGTATTCAAGACCAACATGAGACTGATTAGCAGAAGGGCTACTACAGCTCCACCCCAGGCCCCCTGAGCCTGGGGGAGTGGCACAGTGATTCCCAACTCAGCAGCTCTCCACGTGATGTTGACGCATCACAGAGCCCAGGATCTCATCATAGTGAGATTCAGTGGTATTTTCTCAGCTTGTTACCACTCAACAGATTCTCCTCTCATTTCTAGCAAAATAAGTATTAGGCAGGCCTGCAATGCTACATTCTCAAGATGTTTAGACAGGAGGATCATGAGTCCAGGGTTGTTGGGGGCTAAAGAGCAAGTTCAGGTCTATCCTGCTCTACTTAGCTAATCCCTGTTTCAAGAACAGAGTGAAAAAGGAACTGGACACGGAGTCCCAAGTAGAGTATGTGCCTAGCATGCTTCAGACCTGGGAAAATAAGTATTTTTCTGACTGATTTTCAAGGCCTCCCTTTTCTCTCTGTCTTTACTACCTGTGCCCTTGTACTGTCCTTGTCTCTTACTGCCCAAACCACTGGCTCCTATCTAGAATATGCCAGGCTTGCCTCTGCCACCAGACCTTAGTTGGAAGGCACATCCCCTGTGTGGGATACCCCTTCATGCCACTTCATCTCCATAGCCTGATCTTATTACTTATACCCAGGATCACCTCCATCAAGATGGGTCTATTCTCATTTCTTTTCCTCTGCATATCTGTATATAATATCATATGCATTTTAAAACCTCAAATAGTATACTGTCTGACTTGCCCTGCTCAAACAGAGATACAGCAATAGTCAAGTTTTTGTTTTGGTTTTTGGTTTTTTGGGTTTTTTTTTTCCCATGATGCCCATTGATGAGTATTTGACACACACCATGATGCATATTCAATAAATATTTGTCAAGTATCTGAAGTCAACACTTATCTGCTGTCCTTTTTGGCTTGTGAACTGGCATATTCACTGGAGCCTTTGTCACCTCTTAGGTCATGAACTCCACAAAGAGTGTTCATCTTCAATGTCTGTCTTTCCTACCATTCCTAGTGCCAGGCAGAGTATCGAGTAATGACAGGATCCTGCTTGGTAATAGGGTGTAACATGTTGTTCCCTTGATTTAGGAGCCCAGAATGAGACAACCTGTGCTATGGTTAGGGAGCATTGGAGTTCTCCTTTTCTTCCAACCCACTATTTAAGCCCCAAGCCCTCTTATTTCCTTGTCCAGCTGTAACTTCCAGGCATTTCCTCTGTCTTGCAAAGTATTCGCATCCCTCTGCCTGCTCTCTCCACCCCCGGGCTGTGTTGTTCAGGCAGACTCCATCTGTCTCTCATCTGAGTTCCAGCAACCCAGTATGCAGCTGAAATCTATAATTTATTAGCGCCTGTCTGCTGGGCCTTTTTTCCTTTCTTTCTTTCTGGTCATTATTGGTGAACAGGTCTAGTCAGCCCCATTAGAGGGGCTGCAGGTGTTTGAAAGTCTCCCAAATTTTAATCTGATCCCAGCACTGGGCTAAGAGAGTCAACACTCAGGGACTGTCTTGATGACTTTAAGCAGTGTCCTGTAGTCTCTTCACTATCCCACCCCATTGCACATTCCCTGCATGTGCAGTAAAGCCACGGTTGGTTCTTAGACAACTCATGAATATGGACTGATGCTGGGAGCCACTTGGGTGGGCCAGGCAGCACGAATGTGCTGTCTCCTCAAACCTCAGTAGGCAATATATGTTTTTAATAATCATCTGGTAATTAACAGCTGTGATTCAAAGCCTTTCGTTTGGAAAAAAAAAAAACAATTTTACTTCCTGATGCCAGGAGCCAGATGGGCAGCTGGAGAGAGAAGCCTCCAGCTATGTACCAGATAAGTAGGGAAGGTGAGGTCCATGGGCTCCCTCATCACCCTGCAGCTGGCACAACATCTGGGCAGGAGAACAAAGCCATAGCCCAGATATCTGCCCTCCCCCCCCACACACACACAATGTGTCCATTTAATGCTAATTAGTGTATTCATTTATAATCCATGATATAAACACAGTAGATTCCCTCCCTCCCCAGGATTTTTGTGAAGGGCCTTCTAAAAAGATATGCCACCTTATCAGTAATGTCAAACTGAGAAATTATTTTTGAAATGTCACATGACTATGGATCCTTTATTTGGTTTCCAAGAAATGGCTTTAGCCCTCCGGCCTTCTAGCTGCCTGCTACCATCAGACAGCCTCCTCTTGCTTCCCCTGGTAAATTTGTCTCCTTCAGGGTCAACCAATAGCAAACCATTTCTCAAACACCATGTATCTTTAGCAGAAATACCAAATATTCTCAACACCCCACTCCATCACATATACAGTTTGTTGCTAAGGATATTAAAAGAAGGTAAATCATATAAAAGATCAGGAGAAAATAAACAAACTATCTAGATGTATTTATGTTTCTCCAAAAGTCCAGTGTCTCTTGGAAATTTGAAATGTGATGGTGCAAATTTGTCTGCTTTGTTGAAATTGGCAAAGTAGATTTGAGGTTGGTTGTCATTTGTACAGAGAAGAAAGAAAAAGAAGAAAAAGCAGAAAAGACGGAGAACACAATGAACAACAGAAGGGTGCTCAAGGTGACTTTGTAATATACCACTGTTAGCCCTGCTTTTATTGTTTGAATGCTTAACATACAGCAAGAAGGCTGGATTCTGGTCCAGTATCTGAGTGATCTCCATCACTGCGAGCAGAGGATCAGTGGTAACTGGTCTTTGGCTCTGCATGTTCCTCTTCATTGCCAGGAACAATAGCAAAGCTGCAGTTGCTGTTCCAACCCTGCACTGAGGAACTAAACATGTTGAGTGTTGCCATGGCAAACAGGCTTAAAACACCACTGGGTGATGTGAATGGTAGGAAATACTGCTTCATAACTTTCAACAGTTAGATCCTGAAGACAGGCTTTTCCTAATGCCATTATGCAATGGGGAAGAACAGTACAAGGAGGGTCAGCAGGACCAAGTCCCAGTCTCAGATCAGCCCCTAAAAGGCCCCATGACCCTACATAGCATGACCCTAAACCTCTCTGAAAAATTAAGAACTAGTAACAGCTGGAATTCTAAGACAGTAATAATAGAACTTATTGTCTAAGAGTTAGAATCTGATCCCTCCCCTCCATTAGCCAAATATGAGACTTCAGATATTTCATTTAACCTTTCTGGGTCACCACTTTCTCACTGGAAAAAATTAGAGATAACAGACAGATATTATGTATCATATGTTAATGTGATAACAATGATAGAAGAGCTGGTATTTCAGACCAGAGCATCACGAGAGAGCCAGAACAGCTTAGCTGGCCTTGGACTGTCACCATTCTTCTCCATCTCTCTAGTGATTGCTAGGATCTTGAGACTGGAACATTTCTATAATAAATTAGCACGCGGTTACAATTATTACTATGCTCTAAGACTAACCTTAAATCTTGCCATATAACAACAAGTGCCTGTGAGGGGAATCACACCTAAGTTTTTATGGTAGCAGCCACTTTGTGCATCCAGCAATACTCTCTTACTTAGTGTGGTTTTCAGGATTAATAGTGATCTAGAGACATGGGAGATCCATGCCCCCTTTCCTCCCCCCATTTAAATGCAGTGAGTTGGATGTGTGTACAGAGTCTTGAAGAACAATATTTAAGCATATAATGATGTTGAACCAGTAACAACCATATGACTGAAAGAATAATAAGGAGAATTGTAATAGCACTTTTATCTAGTATAGCTGATAGGCATTACATTCCAGGTATTGTGCTTGGCACTTTACAAGCATTATTTATTTAATCTTTGCAACAGCTGTAAGAGATAAGGAGTACACGTCTTATTGTGCATGCTGAAGGATGGGGTGAGCTTGAGAGAAGCCATCTAACTTGAACAATATAATACACATCTTGGTTAGTGGAGGTAGGTCTCTTATACAAGCAGAATTGACTCCAAAGTCAATGCTCATAGACATTAGGGATATTTAATATTTTTAAGTACATATAAAACTTGTCACTGTATTAAGTCTATAACAAGTAGCTTCACATTTCATATTCACAAAACCCTGATGAAGAATGAATTTTCATCTCCCAGTCATAGAAAAGAAGTTCTATCTCTGGCAGGTTAGGTCATTTGCAGATGATCTGGATATATAAGAAATTGGCTCCATGTTACCTTGGTGCAAAAGCCACCACACTAAGACAAACATGGAGGGTAGTGAAGTAGAGTCACAATGTACTCAGAAGAGAAATCCCATAATCTCCTGACTTCCAATTTGGGATGAACATACTTAATCTGGGAATCTGAAAAGCTCTGTGATTTAATAATACCATGTTTATGTTCATCACATTCTTGTTACTGTAATTAATACCTGAGTTAATCAACTTGTAGAATCGATATGGGGCCAAAACCTATGAAGAGGGGTCTTTAAAGGGCATTCAAAACCCAAGAGATAGCAGTATTCAGATATTTTGGATTGGAAATGATTTGGGGATTTCTGAGTGAAATAGCCAACTGGTAAAGTTCGTGCAAATGTCCCTAAATATGAAGATAATTAAAATGTGAAGCTTTTTTAGTATCAGGCATTTTCAATAAAATATTCCACCCATAGCAATACTGCACCAGTGAAAACAGCTTGGTTTGAGGGAGGCTAATCCTGAGTTAGGAGGAGGCTATTATAATGGGGAACAGAACTGAATGAGGGTAGTGTCATCACTTAGCCCTCCTGAAAGCTCTATATGGTATGTAATTACTATCAACCTTCATTTTTTTTTAATAAATGAGGCAACTGAGGGAAAGAGAGGTTAAGTAATTTATTCACCATCTTGTGGACAAGTTCTAGAAGGGAAAAATGAACTTGGGCAGAATAGTTCACACTCCACAGTTTTAACTCCTATCATGTGTGATCCCTGGAAGAAATATAGTTCACTAGCCTAATAGTAGTCAATGTGACACTAAAATATATTGAAGTGCAGACTGAGGTCGTTGAAAGCAGTCACTCCTAGATGTCAGGAAACGTTGTATTTGAACCTTCCATGGCCACCATCACTAGATTTACTGAATTAAAAATCTAGTTTGTTCTATTCTCCCAACCTTTTCAAAACCTATATTGCACATCTGCAGAATTAATGAGTAGATGATTGTTCAAGGTGAGGCCAGTCTTACAGACAATAGCTGATTCCAAAGAACAAGAGCTTTTTGTTTTCTCAGAAAGCCCAACTCGGGTATATAGGACCTGTCCAAAGGTGAGGCATCCTCAGAGCAGATAATCAAAGACCCTGTGATTTACATATTTTGGATGCAAGACTTGGAGAAATCAACTTGGTACTGAACAAGAAGCTTCCTCCTTTCTAGCTAGCTTTAACAGTACCATAAGGTGCTACACAGGCTGCTTGGAGAAAAATCATCAATGGTCTTACCTGGCCATGAATACTATGGTATTTATGGGTACACTAATGGCACAAATGTTGTGGGGTTAACTAACTACTTTCTGATTGGATTTAAGGGCCAGTGTACAGGAGGAAATGCACCTCTGATGCTATACATCTTGTCAGTAACCCATGGTTGAGGAGCTCATAGTCTTCAGGGGTAAACCTACTTCTACTCTTAAATGAACATAGTATCATACTGCCCTCTACACAGGTATTGTTATACCCACATGTTGGTACAACTCTTAGACCTCATCAGAGAAGTTGCTTTGTGTAGTGGGTGATGAGTCATGTAGAAACTTTAACACTGGTCAAAATTTATAGATTAATTATTTTTGTGATGCTGTGTCACAAATGGGACATCAATATCACAACCCTTTTCCCAAAGGCTCAGAAACCATTACAGAAGAGGGGAAGAAAAAATTCTAAGGACCAGAGGTAGTGGAAGACTAGGAGGAAACACTGTATTGTACACATGATAGAACCCTGCACACATGAGCTCACAGCAGCTGCGGTTGGTGCACATAACTGTTAAGCAAGATCAAGCCAACCAATATCTCATCATGGAAGAGGTAGGGATTGTGAGTCTGTCCCCCTAGGACAGACGCTAATGACATTTGGTGGCTTCTGGGGAAGAGAAAATCGGTTTGAAGAGAATCTTTGAAGGTTTGGACTCTTCAAGGTCGCCACACTCCAATAGGTGGTTTCATATGCATGAATATAGGCAACGCTATCAGACTTTATGAGTTGTAAGTAAATGAAAACAAATAAAATAAAGAGACACAATGATTGGAGGAAATAGGAAGATGGGTGGATCTGGAAGATGTAAGGAGAGAAACAGGGTGACTTTGGTCAACATGTATTGTGTACATGTACATACTCTCAAAGAATTAATAAGAAATTATATTTTTAGAAGATCCTGAGATTTGAAAATAGACACATGTTGAGAAGGTATATGGCCTCTAGATCTCCATTAAGATTTTCTCAGAGTTGTGAAGAAGTTGTCACATGCTTGTTATGAAAATTAAAATGGATAAATTCCATTGAGCGCCTAGCACAATACCTGGTGGAGAGGAAGCACACAGTAGTTAACTTCTCAGCGGCCTAGAAACCCACCAACTGACACAACAAAGTGCATAAGTCTGTCAGTCAACTCCTCTGGGTAACGGGACTTCTTTGCTTTAAGGAAGTACCCAGTGACACCGCAATGGAGTACATTTCCTCACACATAGATTTTTAAAGCAGCTTATAGTAAAAACTGTGTGCATGGCGAGCACGAACTGCTGTGAGAACACACCTAGTCAGAGAGGAAGTCTTCCATCTGCGCACAGCCAGTCCAAAGCAATTTCCAATTATCTTCAACTTGTGCCCCTGTGAGTTTCGCCTAAAGTTGAGGCTGTTGTTACTTTTCCACTCATATCCTAGAGAGTGAATTTCCCAGTGGATATAATGTGTGCTGATTTGGCTTCTCAACCCCCATTAGCATTGATGGAACACAACAGGACACTTAAAATAAACAGGGTCCCCTTGGCCTCCATAAACACTTCTACACTTAGCAAATAAGCGGCATGGTTAGCTCAGAATCACAGGCTCAAATGGCTTGTTGGCAAGTTCCTGCAGCACCCAGAAGGCCGTGCAGAAACCCATCATTTCTCGAACTTGGCCCTCCAGAGGCACTGTACCTTCAGCCACAGGTACATACAAGGCATCAGCAACTCCTGCTTTTATCAAAGGAACCCTCCTTTGCATGTTTTCTTCCCAGGACCCAGGACCATGATGACTAGGAATGGTATCTGTATTCCTTTGCCTGAATGTTCCTTGATAGACACAGCCAGAACAGCCAAACTGCTGCCACTGGAAGATGATTCCATGCACAATTTCCCTGGATTCATGAGCAAAGGGTGGATTTGTGTTTCTACTTAAAATGGAGGAGTAGAAATACCAGGTTATATTTTTTAACCTCCAATACGTATAAGAATCACAAATGAGACAACATTTCCCTGGAACTTCCAGTCTAGCCATGAGAATAGCATTCCTGGAAAAATGAAAAATAAATCAGGTGAGCCCTAGACTTAAACTAGCTTCTGGGAGGGAATGTCTAGGCCTACTTCAGGGAGCTATACATCGGGGAGAGCCAGGGGAAAACACAGAACTGAGTAGATGGGAGCACACGGAGAGAGCTCAGTAATTAGAGTTCTCAGAATAGGACTCCAGGAATATAAGTATTCCCCAGAGCTCCGATCAGCATGTGTGTAAAGAAACATCCGGAAGCTGAGCAAGGAACTTGCCAGAAGAGGGACCAGTTCCCAGCATTCACACACAGCCAGCAGCATGCCTATCCTGAACAGGCAGACAGGAAACCCTAATAATTCATAAGAAACTCAACAGGACCCTTGCGAGTATCTTTGTCAGCAGTGAGCCCTGACACTGAATATTGTACCTAACAGATCTCAGAAAGCAAGCTCTGCAAGCAATTGAATTTGGAAGTAAAACCCTCCCACGTGAGCATGAAGGCTCAATTGGCTTCATTGTAAATTCTACCAAATACTTAAGGAAGAAATATAATCAATTATGCATAAACTCTTCTGGAAAATTGAAAAGGAAGGAATAATTCCCAATTTATTCTACAAAGTCAGCGCTGCTTTGACAACAAAACTGGAAAAGAAATTACAAAAAAGAAATAAAATTGTAGAACACTATCCCTCATGAACACAGATATTAACGTTCCAAGCATAATTTTAGTAAACTGAATAAACCAGTGTAACATAAGGATATAACAAGGTCATGTAAGTTTTAACTAAAAAATACAAATTTGGTTGAATGCTACAAAACACCCACTAATCATTGTGAGACATACTATTAACCAACTAAATTAGAAAACTCTACAATACTCTCAAAAAAGAAATAAGAAACCATTTGACAAACTCTAAAATCGATTTTTGATTTAAAAGACAACAAGAACAAAGAACTCTCAGCAAACATAACTAACAGAGCATCTGTGAAAGCTTCAGAGCTATCAACACAGAGAAAAGGGTGAAAGCTTTCACTGTAAACTCCAGGACAGAACAAAGACAAACACTAAATATCTTCTATTCAATATCATTCTGGAAATTCTAGCTAATGCAAGAAAGGAAGACGAAACAATACATGGATTGCATTATTACCATTATAGAATATCTTCTGCAATATATTTTTAAAAGTAGGCCAGAGAAGACTGGTGCAAAAGAGCATCCTTTTGGACATCACAGAGCCCACTGTACTTGTGAACCCCCAACAGCTATGACTGCGTGCACAGAACCTATATAATATCAAACCAGTCAAGATACCAGCAGAAGAGAGGAAAGGCTCAGGAAGTAGCTCCACTATAGCTGAGAGCCATTGGCAGTCCATGGCTACTGGGAGAGAGAGTTAGTGTTTCTCAGGGGTGTGTCTTACAATACATCATCCGTGCTTTAGTGGACAGTCTATTATCCATAGATATAGAGCCAGCAACAACTCAACACAATGAACTATAAAAACAAACAAACAAACAAAAAACCAATAAAGGATATGGAGTTATAAGAGGGACACAAGAGGGTATGAAGAAATTAGGCAGGGTATATGTGGATTTGGTCAAAATACATTGTACATACAGCTGAAAATCTGAAAGAAGATAAAAAAAATCTGAATAAGATAAATTTTTAAAATTACTAAAGCTAATGACTACAATATTATACCACTAAAGATTGTGTGCAAAAATAAATTGCGATACTTCCTAAAGTCATGAGCAACCTGAAATTGAAATGAATACACTAAAAGAAATATCTTTAAGAAGGGCTATTGCTGTTGCCCTTGGTTGCCTCCAAGAAGAGATGATAAGTCCCTGTTGCTGAAGAGACCATGCACTTCAGACATAGGACCCAGAAGACCAGACTTGGATCTGACCAGAAAGCCTCCTTCCTGAAGACTAGTTTTCATAGTTCCAGAATGCGCCATGCAAGTTTCAAAAGGGAGGAAGAAAGCAATTGCTCTAGTCAGCAACGATACCTATGAGGCATAATCACCAGAACAGCATAATTACTCTAGGGGTGTAATACTTTGGTGGTAACCAAAAGTTGTATACTTAGATTTAAATTCCACTCAACGAGAGGGGAATCGTGCATGAACTAGAAACTCATCCATAGGAAACCACTGTGATCAAAATTCAGAGTTGTGTCTCATTGCAACGAATATTTGCAAGCAAAGAAGTGGGGGAAAAGAGCATACTGTGTTACGCTTCAGTTTCCACAATAAGATTTTTTTCTAGGTTGAGGGGATGGGGAGTTGAGGGGAGCTTGTAAGCATGAAGGAGTGATAAGAGGAGACTGGGGAGATCAGTGGGACTGGAATGCATGATGTGAAATATAGAAAGGATCAGGATAAAGTTAAAAAAAAAAAGAATCAGATTTGTAGAGACCAGCCCCAAATGATACATCTTCAACTGGCACTTGCTCAAGGACCATTGCAGAAGAGTGGAAAGATTGTAAGAGCTACAGAAACACAAAGTTGGCCATGAGATGGTATCTTTTATAAATATTAGAGAAGCTGCATTCTTTAAATCTCACCAACATGGCTGCCTAAAATCTGAATAAAAATGATTGGTGCATGCCTTTAATCCCAGCACTTGGGAGGCAGAGGCAGGCAGATTTCTGAGTTTCAGACCAGCCTGGTCTACAAAGTGAGTTCCAGGACTGCCAGAGCTATACAAAGAAACCCTGTCTCGAAAAAAATAATAATAATTCAAATAGACCTGCTGACATGGGTGGGGGAAAGCTCTCAAGAGACCTCAACATAGACAAAGAATGAAAAGCAACTAAGGAATTCTGAGAACAGAAAAAATAGCCATCCTCAGGGAAGAGTTCTCAATTGGTTCTCAAGTAAAAATGTAAAGCCCTGACACATCATATATATCATATATATATATATATATATATATATGTATATATGTAACATTTTATAGTCTGAGCAGGTTAATTTATATATTTAGGAATATTCATATGTGTTACAACAATTAAAGGAATAGAGGCCATGAATTTGAAAGAGATCAAGGATGAGGGAGGGAACGTGAATGGAGCAGGAGAGAGGAAGGGGAGGAGAAATTATGTAATTATATTTTAATCTCATATATATACACACACATAAAATAAAAGTGGCACTGCAAATTGAAATACTTAGAGGTAAATACAGCAAAGATTACCCAGGACCTGTACATAAAACATGACAAAAATAATACTGAGAGATATTAGAGAGGATCTAAATAAACAGAGACACTAATATAATCAGTCATGAGACTTGATACGGTTATAATGTCATTTCCTTCAAATTAATCCATGAATTCAATACAGTCTCTGTGCAAATACCAGTATATTTCTTAAGTAGAAATTGACAAGTTGATTTTAAAAATCCACGTGGAAATGCAAAAGGCAGAGAGTAGTCAAAACAGCTTTCAAAAAGGAAACAAATTGACGGCCTAGCACTATCTAGCTTGAAGACTTAAAGCTACAGTAATCAATTGTGGAAACCCTAATTAAAAAATATCAATGAGGCAAAATGGAATCCAGCAATTAACCCGCTCTTACAAGGACACTTGATTTCTTACAGAAGTCGTAAAACAATTCAGTGGAGAAAATACAGGCTATTGTATAACTTCTCCTGGAACAATGTCCTCTCTATGTTCAAAGGTAAGACTGTCAGGCTGTGCTTTGTGGGATACAGAAAAATCCACTCAAAATGATTCAAAGCCTTAAACATTAACCCTTCCAGAAAAAACATGAGAGAAAACTTTTATGACCTTAGGTCACTTAATTATATCTTAGCTACAAAATGTTTTAAAAGTGCAGCCTACACAAAACAACTCAAAATTTGACTTGAACAAAATTAAAAATATCTGTTCTCTAAGGGTCTCTATGAGATGAAAAACAGAGTAAATCACAGGCTGAGAAAGATTGAAAATCATACTATGGCAAAGAACTAAGAATATATTAATAATTATCAGCCTTGGGTCTACTTAAAGGCTACCTCTTCTCAACAGGAACTTCCAATGGCTCTGCCACAACCTCTTTCACTGTGGGACAATCTAGTGCTAGGGGATTTTCTTTCTTTTTTTTTTTATTAGGTATTTTCTTTATTTACATGTACATTTTCCTTTCCCATCTTCCCCTCCAAAACAAACAAACAAACAAACAAAAGCAAGAACAAACCCGCTAGGGGATTTTCAAGGAGAGTGCTAGGGTATCTTGGAAGTCAGGTAAAGAAACTATTGTTATTCAAGTTGTGGCCATTGACTTATTTCCATAAGGGCTGGAGTGTTTGTACGTGCTCAGGGGAATCAACATGGTACTGAGATTAAGAATTATAGAAACCTGGTTTCCCTGTCTATTGACTGTATCAAAGCCATACACAGTCACATTTCTGAGACAAAACAAAAACAAACAAACAAACAAAAACCTTTGAATTCAAAGATAAAAGAGAGAGTAACAATGTATCTACTGTCTCACAGTTAGAGGACATCTTAAATCTCAGAAGAGACTTTAGACATTGTGTTGTGTTGTGACTCTTTAAAAGCATGTGGACTTTTTGAAGATAAACTTGGATGTGCTTTTCATTTTTAGATGGCCATGAGGTAGACAAGCTTTGCAATATTATTATTTGAAAGTTGTGTGTTGTAGTAGTGTCAAGTTACTGAGGACTGGGTTTATGAAGATAAATGTTATTGTTTGGATTAAGAAATGCTTAGAGTCTTTGGGTGTGTCTGTGAGAGTACTTCCAGGGAAACCTGAAGGAGTGATTAATATTAGGACTTCTCCTTCATCAATAAACAGGTCACCCAGACTCTTCCCCCAAAAACATAGGCAATAAAAGACATTATAGAATAAAGGAACTTAGACTTTTGTGGAACATTTGACGAACACATTCTTCTCAGCTGCCCATTGGATTTTTATCTGAAATAGACCACATTTCAGAATACAACTGAGAACATTTTGTTCTAGTGCCCAAGCCATCAATCATGTGGTCTTTAGTTACAGGCATCATTGGGTTTGTAGAGGTCTTATGATTGAGGGCATGTGTTTTTGTTCATTTGTTTATTTACTTTGATGTTGTAATTTAATTACAACATTTCTTCCGTCCCTTTCCTCCTTCCAAATCTTCCAATATACCCCTCCTCCTGTGGCTTCAAATTCATGGCCTCTTTCTTCACTAATGTTATTGGATTCATAATGTATTTGCATATACATACATATAAATCTAAATATAACCTATTGAGTCATATAACATTACTTGTCTGTATGCTTTCAAAGATGACCTTTTGGCACCAGAAAACCAACTCATGTGCTCTTCCCTGTGGAGGACCAGCTCTTCCAATCATAACTTTCTCAGTTGCCTGTTATTTTTCGTGTAGAGTTGGCACCAAATGGACTATTTCCAATCCGGTTTGGCATGTTTGTTGGTGCTACACTTGTTCAGTCCATATTTCCGTGGTCATGTTGATTAGACTTTGCAGGTAGCTTGTGATGTTACCAGGGAACAAAATTTCACAGCTAATTCTATGATCCTTTGGATCTTAAGATCGTTCAACTCCTCTTCTACAATGTTCTCTGAGCTTTAGGTGTGGGAGTGAGTTGTTAGACGTATCTGTTGCTATTGGTCTCCACAACTCTGCATTTTGATTGGTTGTGGTTTTCTGTAGTGATCTTTATCTATTGCAACGAGAAGTTTCCTTAATGCGGAATGAAAATTAGATTTGTCTCTGAGCATAAGGATACATATTTATAGATTGCTGTTAGGAATTATACTGGTTTAGTAAATCAGTGGTTGTAGAATCTCCTCTATTCTTGCACTGGGTCTTTAGTTAAATTTCCAATACCAAGTATGCTCTGCCTCTTGTTGCACAAATCAAATCCTAACAAATTCAAAAGGATTGAAATATATTTTTCTTCTATATGATAAATAAGGAATAAATCCATAAATCAAAAAGATTTTGATTCATTGCAGAAAGTATATGTACACATAGAAATTGAACTACACACTACTGAATGTTGAAGAAATCAGAAAATTGAAACTTACTTTGATTGACTGAAAGTGAATACATTATATACCAAACCTTTATGAGATATAATGAAAGTAGGTTTGTTGATAGCTATAAATCTCTGATTTAAAAATTAGAGAAGCCTCAAATAAACAACTTAATAATTCACCTTAAGGTCCTAGAAGAAGAAGGACAAGGGAAAACACAAATCAAGAGAAAGAAAGAAACAATAAGATTAGAGCAAAAAAATAACAAAATGGAAACAGTAGAGCAATGCAAAGGATTGACAGAACTCATCATGGCTTCTTTGAAAAAATAAACACAACTGACAAATTCTCACCAAAGCAGCCATAAGAGAGCAGCTTCTAACTAATAGAACTCCAGGTGAAAAGGGAGCTGGTACAACAAGTACCAGTAACAGCCAAAGGATCAGTAAAGCATAGTTTGAAAACACAATTTCTAAAAAATATGTTTTAGAAAAAATAGATAACTTTCTAGAAACATGCAACATACCAAATTTGAGCCACAAGGTTATAAACAATGTAAAAACACCTGTAATAGAAGCAATGTGAAGAATGTAGGAACAAAATGTCTCTCAACTGAAAACACAGCCCAGAGCTGGTCACTGCTGAATTCCACAAGACCTTCTGAAATAAAACAGCTAATGCCAATGTTGGTCCAGCTAGTCCATAAAATAGAAATGGAAGGGCAGTGGCTGTTGTGTGAAATATTTAAATGACACCATTTCTCACTAATGCCAGCTCATCTCTGGCCCCGGTGGTCTCACTACCACCATGGCTAACCCCATGCAGCGACCATCCATCTCTTGCTGCTGATTCTGCTCACATTCCCAGCCATCTGCTCCCTGTGGTTAGCTATCACAAATCGCCATAACCAAGTAAAATCAAAACTCTAGAGGCTTGTAATTTATCATTCTGATTTATATTAGTAAATTTTCAACCCACTAAATGCCTGCACAATGAACTCAAAACTCAATTGATATAAACACAAACTACACACCCAGATGGGGCAAATGCACCCTACTTATTATTTAATCATCTATCTAAGACGTCCCCAATACTTATGGCTCCCAGGACTGTGTGATTCTGGCTCCTCTTCCTCTCTTATAGGCTCCATCTTGTCCCCTCCTCTCTGTTTCCCCCTCCCTAACCCTCTGTGCTTATCTCTAAAATTCTTAGCTGGCCTTCCTTTTCCACTGCCCAATCACAAGCTCTCGCCTTATCTTGTGCCTGTCTTCACCTGTGTGCACACAACAATCTACAAATGGCTACCAAACTCATTTATCAAGCAGGTAAGCCTTTGATTAAAATATCCCTATTTCCAAATGATATGATCCTAATGATTGCTCAAGAAAATTCTTCTTTGTTCTTATTTTTAAAATATGTATTATTATTGTTATTATTATTAAATTATTTATTTATTCATTTTTAGTGTGTGGGTAAATATATGGGCACCAAATGTGTAGTATTCCACAGAGATCAGAAGCTACCACGTAAGTGCTGGGAACCAAACCCAGATCTTCTGAAAGATCAACAAGGGCTCTAAACTGTCAAGCCAACTTTCTAGCCCCTGGGCTTTTCTCATGCTATAAATAAGAAACAAACTATTTATGGCAGATTTTTCTTTCCCATACATTTACTACCCAAAATATGATAGATGGACAGGGAAACAGTAACTATCCATGAAACTTTGGCACAATAGCTGAATGTGGCTGGTATTTCTTTTAGTACTACTCACTTTCATATCAATCTATTGCTCACTGAAAGCAGGCTGACTCACAGCACACCTAAGGTAGAGACTGGGACCCGGGAACAGGGACATACTCAAGATCTTACTCCATTATGGAAAATGCGGGCACCTGAAAATTCTCAAGGTTGTTAAACTATTTGAGAAAAGTATCAGGGGCACAAATTTAATTCACAAAAATCAGCATCTTTCCTGTGAACCAATAATGAATTCACTGAAAAAGAAATCAACTAAATGACCCTCAACAACAACCTCAAAAAAATAAAATGCCCGGGAATGAATATAAGAAAGGAAAAGGTCTTCAGAAGAAGAGACTCAAAACTTTTCTAGGAAGAAGATCCTAGAAAGTAGAAAAACTACTTCCATGCACAGATCAGGAGAGCCAATACCTTGGAGACTGGGATTGACTGTGATTGAGCACACAATACCTGACATTTATACCCCAGACTCACAGTAACCAAAAAATGTAGCATTGTTTCAAAAACAGAAAAACAGATTAAAAGAGGAGAATAGAAGAGTAAAATATTAACTCACAAAATTACAGTCACCTATCTTTTTACAAAGTCACAAAAACTGTGCTGGAGGAAAGACAGCCTTCTCCACAAGCAATGCTGGCGAAACTAGATATCTACATGTAGAAGAAAGAAGATTCCTATCTCTCGCTTCATACAAGAGTAATAGCATCACAAATGGATCAATGGTAGTAAGACCCAAGACTCTGAAATGGTCCAAGGAAAACAGGCAGCACACTGGCGAAGGCAAGGAGTTTCTGCAAAGGACTCCAATCACTCTGGAAACGAAGCCGGGGATTGACAGATGAAATTGCACGAAATTAAAAAGATTCTGCATAGCAAAGGAAACAATTAACAGAGTGAAGAGGCAGACAGCAGATGGAAGACAATCATTGTTACTTATATATCTGACAGGGTTTATTTTGGGGTCCTCTCTTCTCCATAAATTTACGTTTCTATATTTGAAGTAATGTCATGTGATTTTTGTTACTATAGCTCAGTGGTATATCTCGAAGTTGGTAATGACACCCTCAGAACTGTTCTTTTTGCTCAGGATTATTATGACTACTTGGAGTCTTTTGTGCTGTCACATGAACTTTAGATTTTCTTTTTAGTTCTGTGATGAACGTCACTGGATTTTTGATGAAGGGTATGTTATATCTGTAGATCGTCCATGAATACAACCATTTTCACAGTACTGGCTTTGCTGATCCATGACCGCAAACATTCTCTCGATCTTCTAGCTCTCTATTCCTTTGTCAGGGGAAAATAAAGCAGTATATTTACTTAGGAAATCTTTTCTGACTTTTAAAAAGCTAAATACACAGTTTCTATTTGATGGAGCTACTCCACTCCTAGATATTTACCCAAGAGAGCTAAAAGCATATGATCATCTGATATGATGTGGGTATTTGTGCGCCACCCCCAAATTTACACACTGAATATTTCATCCCTGAAATAATGATTTTTAAGGAAGTGTAGACATGGCCTTAAAGAGATGTAGACATATGGGAAGTGGTTAGGAATAACAGAGTTCCTACCAGTGAGAAAGCCCTAGTGAGATGCACCTCCTAGAACAGTGGATATCAGTCTTCCTAATAGTATGACACTTTAATACAGTTCCTCATGCTGTCCCCCAACCATAGAATTATTTTAGCAGCTACTTTACAACTGTAATTTTGATACTTTTATGAGTCTGGTATGCAGGATATCTGATATGTGACCCCTGTGGAAGAGTTGTTCGGGCCCTCAAAGTAGTTGCAACCCACAGGTTGAGAACTGGTATTCTAGAGACCCTTCCCTCTTCCAGAGCTTTGGGCTGAGTAAATACTCATACTTTGTCACTATCCAGACTGTGGCATTCAGTTTTATCAACAGACAATGGATGACACCGCAAGACAGAGTATTTTATTTAGTTCTAAAATAAAAGGAAATGAGGTGGGTTTTTTTTAATTAAAAAAAGGAAATGATTGCCTACTTGCAGCATAAAACACATATATGTAGAAGAAAGAGAAAACTAAATATGCAGAAAGTAAGAGAAAAGTTTTATAGAGACTGTTTATAAGAAAATAGAAAAGAAAAGCATACACTTATCTTATATGATGTGATAAGAACAAACTGGCGTAGAGAAGTTAAGAGAATCACTAGAGACACAGTTGCTCCTGGCAGCAGGAAGTGCTAATGAGGCATTTAACATTTGGACTTTGCCTAATAGCTGGGACTGCGTTGAGACAGATTAGGCTGAATCATGCCGAAAGGAGGACACTGGAGTACATGGTTACAGTTTCATCACTGCTACATGGGAGAAACTCTCCTTTGGTACCTTTTACCCCTCCCTTCCACTTCCATGCATGGCACTGAGCACTTTCTATTTAGCAGGGATG
>JADRCD010200197.1:0-15558 GCA_019843815.1 Montemys delectorum
TTTTTTTTTTTAATCCCCAATTTCCTTCAGCTTTCCAAATCAATTAAAATGAGCCCAAATGCCATATGTATGTGGTATTCTAAATTTTTCTTTGACTTGGTTATTCTTCAAAATTCATGATGTTTTATTTGAGTTTCTATGAAAAGTTATGTGTAGACATAAATCCTATGTATGTTAGGTTTCACAGTAGATGATTTTTTTTCCTTTGGCATGTACTTTTAATGATAGAAAAGAATTCTGAGATGCCCTAAATTTAACTACAAAGGTCTGGCAATGCTGGGCAGAAGAGGTAAAGGAAATTTTTTAGTTAACAGCCACAGACCAAGCCAGCACTGAAGGTTCCTACTTCTAACCAGAACCCTCAGGAAGCTGGGGCAGGGACTGTGGGCCACAGTGGGCTAGAGTCCAGCTTGAAACAGTGGGAGACACTATTCAAACAACTACAAAAAAGCCCCTAAGAGTCCAAACCATCAAAACAGTGCCATTCTCCTGTATGTTCACTGCAACCTTGACAGGGCTGGAGACAGCTCAGGCAGCAAAGCAGTTGCTTTGTGAATAGAGAAAGAAGACTTTATCAAAAGGAAAGAAAGAAAAATGAGGGAAGGAAAAGAAGAAAAGAAAGAGAAAATGTGAACAATGCTAAGAGAGTAATGCCTACCCTGTGCTCCACTCCCCAACGCACACATTAACACACACACACATTTACACACACACACACACATGCTAACATATACACTCACACTCTCTCATATACACACTCACAGACATTCACACTGTTTCCCCCACACTCACACACACATTCACACCAATAAACACACTCACACACACACACAAACACTCTTTCCACACACATTCACACACTTTCACTCATATACACACTCTCAGACTCATGCTCATGTGCATGCTCACACACCTATTCACATTCATATACACAGTCTCTCACAACGCACTCACAAACTCACATACTCACACTCTTACACACTATCAAACACACACAGACTTACATACATGTGCTAACATATACACTCACACTTTCTCTCATATACACACTCACACACCAATATACACAGTCTCTACCACACACAAACACACACTCTCTCCCACACACTCCCATACACATTCACACTCTGTCACTCATGTACATATGCTCATACACATGCTCACACACACTTATATACACATACTCTCTCACAACACACTCACATACACATGCTCACACTCACATACTCACTCCTTACACACACTTATTATACACACACATGCACGCATGCACACATGCATGCACACACACAGTATGTATGCGCCCACTCTCACGCACGCGCGCGCGCACACACACACACACACACACACACACACACACACACACACACATCCATGACTTAGGTCTACCTTTTCCTCATGTTTTCCTGTCAACTTCTGTGACTGACTCCACCAAGTTCAGAATCTATTGGGTCTGTTTGGATGGATTGTTTTACCCCGAATTTCTTTCAACACCTGCCTCTTGTTATCTGTAGCCCACTTGTTTTGCTTAAATCATTCAGTCTTGCCTTCCCTGGCCTTTTGTTATGTTGGCTCTTGGGTCTCCGGAAAGTGCTCTAGCTGCTGTGTGCACGGGCTTCTCTCTGATGCTTGCTTCGCTTCGCTCCCTCAGCTCAGTAAGGGCTCAGTCAACCCTTTCATAGCACAATTCCCAATCTTGGCTTTTGAGCTCCATTTTAACCCTCCTCCCTTTTCCCCATAGCTTCCAATATGGGAAGCTGAAGAATTTTGTTCCTTTACTAAGCAGAACTGTGATCCACTAATTGTCTCAGTTAATTAATTAAACCAAGAATGGCCCCTAAATGAAGGGTGGCAGAGGAGTCCAGGCATGAAGCTACTGAGCCATCCTTTCCTGGGCCTTCCACTTAAACATAGTGAACTGGTAAAATCTGTGGTGTGATAAATGTTTAGAGCCTAGTATTCACCTTATTGACTCAAGAGCAGTAAAATGTGTGAAAACATTCAAACATCCCTTATTTTAACCAAACACAAGTGCTAGTGTAGCATAATGAAGGATCTCTGGGGAAAGAGCCTTCCTCCATCTTCTTGTGTTCTGCTCCTGAAACATGTCCCTCAGTGGTCCCTCTAATCACAGAATCCCCTTCTTGGTTTTACTTATGTTGACATGTTAATTTCCTTTCTTTAGCTCCACAGGCATTTTCTTCTTAAGGAGGAAAGGGGTAAAGTATTTAGGGGGGAGTGAAGAAAACAGAGGGAAGGACCGAGGGAGGGAGGGAAGGAGGTAGGAGAGGCATTTACAAAGCATTGCATCTTTCTTTTTATTTTTCTTTAAGGATTTATTTGTAGTGTGTGTGTGTGTGTGTGTGTATGTCTGTGTGTGTGTGTGTGTGTGAACACGCATGTTTCTGTGTGCTGGGGTACCCATGGAAGTCAGAGGAGGGCAACCGACCTGAAGCTGCAACCTCCACACTGTAACACTGAAGCTGCATTGCGGATGCGTTGGGCCATCTGACCTGGGTGCTAGAAACTGAACTGGCTCCTCTGGACCCTGAGGAAACACCCTTAGCAGAAGAGCCATCTCCCAGGTCTATAAGACCTTCCAACGGAAGTGCTCTGCCAGTGCTCTGCATCCTAGCATTTACCTTTCTCTGAGCTCAGTCCTGAGTCCTGTTGACTCCTCTGCCCTGCCGCCTTCACAGGGCATAGCCCACTCTGCCACAGAAGATGCAAAGCCAATAATCGCTTCCCAGTACTGATTGTCGGTCCTTACTTTTTGTTTTTAGATTTTATTTTTTATTTTTATTTTTTGAGAAGAGGCTTTCTACTTGTTTTTGGACACACTATTTAAGCTAGGCTGGCCTTGAACTCACCACATCCAGCCTCCTGAGTGTTGAGATTGCAGCAGTGTGACCCCTTTCTCAGGCTGGGAATCTTTCCTTTTAACCCCTTGTCCATGGATCTCTCTTGGAGAATTACTCTTAGACCCACAGCTTTCAAAGCCTGTGAACAAGATGAATTTCTTGAGTTTCTCTCTTTACTACTCGTTTCCCTGCCTGAGGCTGTTTCTAGAACCAAATGCCAGGGGAAAGAACCCAGTTGCTTTCCTTTGCATATTCTTGGGAACGGAATATGATGCTGGAGATGTTAGATAATGCTCGTCTCCGTAGCTGCTGCTTCCTGTGCCATCTCACGGTGTCTGTCTCAAGGATTAGAAGAGACCTTTGTTTATGCGCTCATAAAATATTCGTTAAAATGAATAAATATGTAATTTTTTTTTAATATCTCATCACTGTAATATTTTCTACCCTTATGGAACCAGCTCAAAACTGCTTTCTTCTTAAGGACTTTTCCTGCCTCTCTAGCTTGATTTAGTTTTTACCACCTTCAACCTCCACAACTCTTCTCTCATAAGAAGAACCAGACCCCGCATTTCACTCCCTCAGATGACTAGCTCGGTGTCTCTCCCAATTGTTTTCAATACACTACCTGAGAAGGCTATTGTTGTGCAGAGCTGGACGTTCCCTGGCTTTAATACTTGGTTCTGAAGCTCTTCACACATCCCTCATTCAGAGAAGCAGCTCAGTGTCAACTTGTTGAGTTTATTTTAGTTCACGGACTAAAGTACTTGGGGTGGGAATTCTTACTGATTGTGGGGTTGCAGAATGTCCACTGTAATCGTTAACTGGGGGCATAGTGCTTCTCTGTTCCCTAACTGCTCAGAATTTCATTTCCTTTATAA
Organism: Montemys delectorum; assembly: GCA_019843815.1. Lineage (NCBI taxonomy): Eukaryota > Metazoa > Chordata > Mammalia > Rodentia > Muridae > Montemys > Montemys delectorum. Next base: position 3,740 of record JADRCD010200197.1, read on the forward strand.
ATGAGGTTAATATTTATTTAATAGGTGGCTCAGTGGATTCTTTAATTAATGATAAAGCATAGTCTAAGATCCTCAAAGGAAATAAAAGGATAAACATTATTATATCTCTTATTACTGAAGATAGCAGTTATTAAACTCACGCATAAACAGGAACCAAAACAATTTTAAGCTAAACTAATAGTTTAATAAGAAACAGCCAGGGATTTCCATAGTCGGGGGAACATAAACACTGACTTTCTCATCTCCCGTTGCAATTATTACTAGACAAAACGAGCTTTCAGAGAACCTCAGTTTCCCCCCACAAGAGGGAAGACATTGGAAAAGTGACCTGAAGAACAGCCCTTGATCCCAATAGATTATTTTGGCATGTAAATTCCTTGACAAATTCAACTGCCCTATGTTGCCACGTGACGGTGTTCCGCAAACACACTAAGATGGCTTTTGCCAAAGGTTCCACTGTGCTCACACTTGAAGGGCAAGGATTGATTTACAGATTTGAATAAGGAAGGATGTCACTGGTGTGCAAATTTCCAGGGAACTGAATATGGAAAATCAGAGGTTGAGTTGTGTCCCAGAAATATAAGACAAGGTAAAGCTTTATCAGGAGCCAAATCAGCAAATCAAAGAAGAGGCAAGTGGATATCTGAATTAGAGGCCAGCCTGGTCTACACAGAGAGTTTAAGGCAAGCAGAGTGAAATAATAGTCTTTATAGTGTTTCTCCCATGTCTTCAGGTAAGGAGGCTTATTTTGGTTTTCCTGGATCTTTATGGACCAATCAGGTCAAATGAAATAAGTCAAGATGCTCTACATTTAGTCAAATACCACAAAGCAGCCTGCTTCCTTAGAGGATGCTCAGGGCACAGATGGCCAGAATGTCTTACTGGTGTGTGCTCGAGCACGAGAGAAATGGCTTCACTGACTAATTCTGCCTCATGTAAGTAGGCAAATTAGTCCCAGGAACTGAGAACCACTGGAATATGTAGTTTTCCAGCTTATTCCACACACTTCAATTGAACATAGTTCCCATCGTGTATGCCTGGATGTCCTCAGGAAGGAGCATAGTGTCTTTAATTTTTGAAATTTTAGTGTGCAGGAAAAAAAACCAGCCCACATGACCTAAACATTTGCTTCTAACAGTTTTAAATGTAAATCATGGCATTGGTAACCATATGCACATCGTCCATCGTCTGCATGATCTGCAGAAACTCTCACATTGCGGCACTGAAGTTCCACAGTGACTGAATAGTGTGCACTTCCTTCTTTCATTGCCACCTACTCTAGATATCTCGCGTGCGGTCACTCTTCCTGGGACTGGATTATTTCACCTAGCATAAGATCTTCTGTGTTATAAAATACATTACCTTTTGATCTACATCTTTTACCCCCTCTATATCTACATTTTGTCTACAACATCTAGTTGATAGCCTACTGATTTTCTGGAAGGGAAAGGAACTTTCTAGAAACACCTGAATAAGAGTGTCACTGGGTCAATGCCAGTTTCGATTCTATGGTCTATAATACAAGTTTGGAGAGAGACCAAGAATTTCTTCAAAGAAGCCTAACTTTCTTTGACATTTGTAAATAACAAGATATTTTTACATTTTGACCTTGTAGTATAATTTGTGATGATGATGATGATGATGATGATGACGATGACAATGATGATGATGATGATGATTTTGGTTTTTTTGAGACAGGGTTTCTCTGTGTAGCCCTGCTGTCTAGAACTCAGCTTGTAGACCAGATTGGTCTTGGATTCAGAGATCTGTTTATCCGTGCCTCCTGAGTACTGGGATTAAAGGCATGTGCTACCACTGCCTGGCCTTACTTTGTATTATTTAGGTAGTGTCAATGGCACTTAAGAGAAATGAAAAACCCAACAACCCAACAATGCACATTTTCAGTGATGAAAGGTAACTTTTGGCTTGAATTCTAAGTGCAGAAAACTGTTTTTCTGGCGTTCACCTGGTGTTTGACTCTGGTGTTTCTGTGTCTGCTGATGCTGTGGTTTTGTTACAAAGGACAATAAAATTAGTGTTGTCAGGATTCATGAATGCTGTTGAAGTGTAAGAAGAGTAAGTACCTTGGATAAGGCTTAGTCCTGGGTTTCCTGTTTCCTGTTTGTCTTAGTGTTGTTGCATCCATCTCCCGGGGCTGTAGACTTCTGTATACATACGTGGGAGTCACGATCCTCATAGGACACCCTTCCAGCCAAAACAGATGCAATGCGCAAACTCTGAGCCTGACCTTCTCTCATACTAGGAATGAATGCACCCTCTAAAATGCCTGTCCTCTGTTACAGGAACAGTACACATGACAGCAAAGACACAGAAAGGAAAAGCAAACATTGATTATTCGCTTAACTGACAGTCAGATTAGTGGCTCTGAGATCTTAGTCCTTCCTAGGCCCATAGTGCTGGGCATCACATAACTGTTTCTCTTCAGACAAGAGTCCAACACAGAGCCTGGCTCTCCGATACACATGGCTGCTTTGAATTTAAGCTGACAGAGATTAGGTAGATCATGAAGCATAGTTATTTCTCATGGAACATTTAAAGGAAATATAAACTTGACCAGCATGACCTCCTATACAAGCCATATCTATATAAAAAGTCGTGAATTCCTATAGCATTTAAAATGTGCCTTTTTACATGGACCACAGCTGAACCTCACAGTGCAGGCACTAGAGTCGGTCCTGACCGGTCGGTCTCTCAGCCAAGGTCTGCAACAACCAGTCAGTCACTTGAGTTCTATTTCTCTAAGGCGTCCACCTTGGACCAGACTTGGGTACTTGAGGCCCATAAAACATGCAGACGTTCTTCCAGGCCCACACTTCTGAGGTTCCAGAAGCAGGTGATCATTAATGAAAATTTATGGTGCATTACAGAACCCAAAAGAAATGTAGCATGGTTGAAATAAGACCATTAGCTCTTCACACTTGTTTTAATTATCCAAAAGATAAAGGAGCGAAAACCAGGACAGTTACGGATTTAGCAATGCTGGTTTTTAGATAAGGTGTTGACTTCAACAGTTCTTGACAAAAATCAAACAAGCAAGAAAAGCTACTGAAGACAGGAGATTTATTTTGGCAAAAACACACATTTCCGCTATTTAAAAACTTATATAAGTTTCGAAAGCAAACAAGCTCTCAAAGCAGGTCTGTGAGTTCTCCTGTCGGTGCCAGTGTGTGGGTGGCAGAGCCTGTGCAAAGCTTGGCATGTATACTGGGTGTTGCCCCCTGTGTGCTACAGCATGACAGGATAGTCTCTTTCCTAAGGGGGAAATTCAAATGAAGAAAGCAAATAGCTAGAAGTACTATCGGTTCCTGTTTAAATATGAAGTGAGAACAGCTAAACATAGTCTTATGAAAGAGGTATTTTTAGGAATGAATGGGCTAGTCAGACCATGAGCACCAGGATTTTAAGCAGGCTGTTGCTCCATATTTCTAAAGAAACACAGTTGTCTGCCACAGAGATCTTTGCTTGCCAAGAGAGTACCTTCTCTGCAGTTGTTTTAAATTGCTCATTATTCACCAAAGCTAAAAACTATTTCCTTCCCAATATGCCCAGTGCTTTCAGTGTAGATGTCAAGGGGCTGTTAGGACCTTTGTAATCTTTCTTATGTAGTTTTCCTTTCTTTCTTAAGAGCAGAAATATTTTGAAACTTCAATTTAAAATGTTACTAAAACAAAAGGTCTAATAGAAACTGTAAAAAGAGATGCTTTATTTTTGTGTGTTACTAGTCAGATCACTTCATTTCTATTTAACTTTATTAAATAAAAAGTGCTGTTTTCTCTGACATTTATTTTTTGGACCCCAAGATTAAGAGAACTTGGTCACAGGAAAAGAGCATTTACTGCCACAGTACTTAGCTTCCACTTTAATGATAAGAAAACTGTTTTCTGAGATCTGTTGTAGACTGAAAATACTTCATGCAATATGTGTGCATTTTTAATAACAGTAAAATAAGAAAGCCCTCAGATAACTGCATTTGGGATTAATTTTTAATAACTGTATCCCTATTAAGTTGCCCTCTGTATCTTGTTGGTGGGCAGAAACATTTTTATAGGAAATAAATCAGCAAAGAAAAGCATTTCGATGCCTTCCTTATTGTTAGAGCTTATCAGTGTGGCAAGGACACACACTACCAAATGTCTTTGAGTGTGTGTCTTTGAACCATGCCTCCAAGGCCAGTGACCAAGATGACCAGGTTTAATTTCCTACTTAAGAACATTTCCCTTTCTTATGGCTGATTTCTCCTTGTCTCAGCAAATAGTCTTTGTGATTGATTGCTGCCAGTCTGATGATCCCTGGATCCTACTGGATCCACAGAATGACATTGTCCACATGGTGATCACTACGATTCGCTCACTCAACACATTACTGGAAATTTCCCAAAATAACCAGCACAGGGTGGAGCTTGTTCTGGGCTCTAAGGGTCAGAACAGAGACCATTTTAGCCATGTTTCTGACAACACATCTGTGGGGACACAGAAGTCTACCCACGGTGGCTAACATGAAGGTGGTAGATTCTCTCTCGCTGGCCCTGAGTGGTCCATTTGTGATTCTAGAAAGCCTGTAGGCCAGGAAGAGTCTTTGTGTCACCCCTGAATTTCTCAAACAATACCTGGATCGTTGTTCAGTCTGTGCACTTAGAGGGGAATTCGCACAGAACTTTAGGGGACTCGACAGAGTCAAGAGCTGGATCCATCAGCTAACACCTGCTGCTTTAGGCCTAGTGGTCATCCACAGCTCTAAGAACTGGTGACAGAATTAAAGATAACCAGCTAACATGTCTTCAAATGCTCACCATAGAGACCAGCATGTAAGTGCCATACATACTTTTAAAAGGATCTCTTGGCAGGAGAGGGTGGGGTGGCGAGCAGGGGGAGGGGGAAGGGGGAGGGAACTGGGGTTTGTTCTTGTTGTCGTTTTTTTTTTGTTTTTTGTTTTGGAGGGAAAACTGGGAAAGGAGATATCATATGACATTTAAATAAAGAAAATATCTAATAAAAAAAGAATCAGATTTTAAAAAGTATCTCTTGGGTTTTATAAATCCCAGGGAATGTTTTGAAAGACCCATATCTGTTTCTCCATTAATGTTTGACCCTGCCTGGCTTCATCGTCTTCATCCAAACAACAGGGATAATAATGTCACTCTTACTGTGTCGTTGTGAGGACTGACCGGGCTTTGCTGTTACAGGGTATGCCATGAAGACGGCTCCTAAAAGGAGTCCACACTTAACACAGGTTATTCACTGTCCACTCTGCACTTACATGCTGGTCTCTATGGTGAGCACCTGAAGACATGTTAGCTGGTTATCTATAATTCTGTCACCAGTTCTTAGAGCTGTGGATGACCACTAGGCCTAAAGCAGCTGGTGTTAGCTGATGGATCCAGCTCTTGACTCTGGCGAGTCCCCTAAAGTTCTGTGCGAATTCCCCTCTAAGTGTACAGACTGAACAATGATCCAGGTATTGTTTGAGAAATTCAGGGGTGACACAAAGACTCTTCCTGGCCTACAGGCTTTCTAGAATCACAAATGGACCACTAGGGCCAGCGAGAGAGAGAGAATCTATCAGGGCCAGTGAGAGAGAATCTACCACCTTCATATTAGCCACGATGGGTAGACTCCTCACAGAGTTTCCCTAAAATCTGTTTGACCTCCATTTCTTTGTGTGAAGTTCATGAAGGTATTGGAGGGGATCATAAGTTGGGATGAGGGATGTATAAAGTAAAGAATTTCAGCCCTAGATGTTCTTTCTAGACGAGCAAATCAAGTCAGTGAGTGTTTTCAGTCTTTAATAGTGAGTGATTCCTTCCAGTAGTTCTATGAGAAAAATATAAAACAATTTTCCCACTGAAGAGATAGAAGCCCAGAGTCTTCTGGATCCTTACCCCTGCCAAACCCAAATCCAAGCTCTTCGTAAGCCTCCACTCTTCCCTGGCTTTCTGTGCACATCTTCCTGTGGTGGTGACCTGGATGCCATTCATTCCACACTAAGGAATATGTGCCACCACATTACTATGATACGATGTTGTCTTGTCTCTAAAGTCATCTAAAACTAGCATGACTGGTTTTCAGTTAAGCTTAGCAGAAGAGCCCCTCTTCTCTGGCCATGAGTCACCATCACTTTTTCATTTCTATCCTTAGCCCAGATGGGTCAGCATCTTCTTATCTCTGCTTCTCACAGTAAGCTACACGGGGCCTACTTGTCAGAAGCCAGGGAGCTTGTCCTTTTAACTGTGTCACTGAGCAGGGAGGGGCTCACTCAACTGCAAATGTTTTTCTCACGCTGCCCCATTTGAACCCGAACATTTGTACAGCCGCATTTCTGTGGCTGGCAATTTTGGTGAAGTGGAGTTTGTAATTAAAATCCTTCTTGGCTTCTGTAGTTTCTTTCCTATTCAAGCTATGTGCTTCAAGTGCCTATTATGCTTCACAGAGCAACTGTAAAATGGGAATTAAGACATTTAGGACTGAATGGCAACACTGAAAGAAATACCAACAAGTATTCCCAGGCTGTTTCTACATGAAATAGTCTTTGATAAGCAGCCCTTTCCAAGGTTCCATGTATATTGGAAAATGAACACCCACAGAGCCAGCTTATACCTGTTGTAATTATTCCCCCATCTGCTTTCTCTGAGATCATAAAAATAAGATTATTCCACTAAAGGCATATAATACTTAGAAACAATTAGGAAAAGTTAATGAAAAGAATAATTAAAAGGATGTTGAGTAACAGTATATTAAGTATGCCCTGTGTTTGGGGTGAAGGTAAGTCTATAAGAATAATTCTGACTGATGCTGATATGAATCTTCATTCTCCTGTAGTCTCATCTAGCTGCCAAGATGTTTTTCCCCTCTGTGGGATTGTAAAATGAAGCACATTTTGTTTCCCACCAGATTCAACCCTGCCTCACATTACCATATTTAGATTTTCACATTCCAGTAAGACAGCGGGGAAACACTCCTAGAGACGTGTCTCGTTTTCTGCAAATTATGGAAGTGTCTCCTTCGCCGGCATTCATAGCCGCCCGCCTTCCCCTCCCAAACTTGCTAACTGCATTTTGAAATACTCCCCTTTAAACTTTAAACTTTTCTGTCTAGACATTTTCATTTAAAACCCAAGAGAATGTCTGTGTGTTGGAGAAGGTACTCTGCAAACCCCACCTGAATTCTAGATGGCTTCCTGCCATCACACTTCCCAGGGGTAGGAAATATTCTTCCGTGTCCGTGTACAAGCTCAGTGCATATAAAAGCCTCCTTGCCTTTTAGGACGCTTCCCTCCCTCTGGGGTCTTCTCAACTCTTGGGAAACAAGTGGTCTACACAGTTCAGACTCCAAGGATGCAACATGCTTTTCTGGCCTTGTTCTCGTGTGTCTGTCATTATAACGATGGACAAGCAGAGTCTCATGTGAAGGCAATCCTCTCCAGAAAGCCTGTTTTTCAAATGAGGCCCTCAGTGTGAAAAAGAAAATCTCTTGTAAGGTTTCTACATGCTATGGCATAACTAGTGCAAAATAATACACTTGTTTCAAAGCATGAAAAAGATACTAGGGACACTTCAATGTCACAAAATTGTGGCATAACAATGTCACAGAAACTTCATCAGTTTTCAAAAACAAGCATTGTGTAGCAGAGGATAGAACTGCTCGACACCCAGAGGTTTGCATCACAAACACAACAGCAGAAGCCTACAGGAACAGAAGCAGCCCTGCTGGGACTCTATTCACTTTTGCTTTCTATTAACCTTGGCCCATGGAACCCTTGAGAGTATGGTCATATCTCTCAGTATTCTTTCCCATCTGGTATGCGCCACCTGTGGTACATCCCTACTTCTTCCTCTTTCAGCCATGCTTTACCGGTGTGCCTTGGATTCTTATTGTTGGCTGTTGAGAGTTTTGGAGTCAAGTCATGTGTGCCAAGTTTAGTTAGAGCCATTACTTGCTGATAGCATCCCACGGGGTCTTTTCCCCCACTACATTGGTGACTGGCCATGCTCAAGGTTGGCAGTATCATCGCCATCTTGGGTTCTGGAATTACATGGATAAAGGTAGAGAGATGTGTCAGCGGGTAGCTATACAGACTGAGGGAATATAAAGTTTTGTCTGAAAAGCTACCATGGTCTTAGAATTGCACTGCTACTGCTGCAGGACCTAAGCTTTCTAGAATGAAGAAATAAAACTTTAAGCCAATGAAGACCACGTTAGATGTGCGGACACACCTTTTGTTATTATAAGGATGTCTTTGTCGACCTATTAACTTAGGTTTCCCAGGGGATCAAACAGTAACTTTGTATAATTTATTCTAAATCCTAGTACTGGAACATATGTCCTAAAGAGAAGATCATGACCTGAGCTTTAAGGTCACCCAATGATTCATTTAATTTAAAGTAGGCAAAAGTATGTTTGGGCCAATTCCTTTATTGCATTATTTTCCTTTCTTGTGAGGGATTAATGTACACTACATTTTGTTTTGTTTTGTTTGAAACAGCTTTTATATCATAGCACAAATTAGTTTTGAATTTGTGGCAATCCTCCTGTCTCAGCTTCCAGAATGTTTGTGTTTTAGACATGACACACTATCTTGTCCTAAGATTTTTTTCCCTGTTGTTTCAAAATCATAGATTTATTTTTTATGTATATTTACCTTATTTGTGCTTGTACACATATGCATGTATGTGCATTACATGCAAACAGTAGTGTATGTACTATGTCTGTGTGCTCACACAGAGGCCAGAGGAGGAGGTAGAAAATCCTGCTTCATCCCTCAATACTTCATTAGCCTGAGAAAAGGTCTTTCCCTGAAGCCAAAACCAGGGGTGCCTGGCAGTAAGGCCATGCTGGCAGTCCTCATGTCTCTGCTCTCCATAGTGGTGGGGTTCCAGGCTAGCTACTGTGACTGCCTTATACACAGGTGCTGTGCATCCTAACTCAGGTCCTCAAGATTACGTTTACCCAAAGAGCCATATCCCCACTCCCACAAAACTGACTTCCTTTTACAAAACCAAGATTTATGCACTAACTTTCTGTTTGCAAAAGCATGCTCAGAGTGGCAGCAATTCTACATAACTGATGATATAGATGCAATCGTCAACAAGACAACACAGTGAGCAATGTTTTGTGAGGCACAAAATCCTCTAGACAAAGTGTTGGTCTCCTTTCATGATTACCATCTGTAGAGGAGACATGTGGATAATTCCACATCTTTCAGATCGAGGAGCTTTCGATTCCGGGAAGTATTTGTGACATGCTTAGAACTAACCATGTGTGGTGAACCCATGTGCCTGGATTTCCCATCTGTGTCATCTTCTGTTTTCTTGGGAGCTGGAGGAAAGCCAGCATCATGAGCTCTCAAGCAAATCTGTGGAGATTGGAGTCAGGGGCAGTGTAACAATGGAGGCTCACTGTAGGTTTTTAGTGCCCTCTGCAAGATGGAAAGTACCATTATCACTAATTTAGTCCTTGTTTGCTTGTAGAAGAGAGGCAATATCCATCAGAGAAAGGGCTAAATTCTAGAAGGTTCCCTGCATAGGTGAGACACTGTTGTATAGTGCGATGGTATGCGTGTGCATGTCTGTCTTCCTAGCCTAGAATGCAACCTCAGTAACTGGAAGAAGATGCTCACGAAGGATCCCCAAAGACCTCGTCTTGCCCCATATTTCCATATTCATTTCAGAATCTGACTCTCACTAAGTACATATTACTTATGTATATGAACTTGCTCTAAGCTAAATCAATTTAAGTAAATATTTGATGAGTTTGCTTTAATGTGCGCTCCCTTCTTTCTTTCATAATGATGGTGAGCATCTATTGGCTGTCTCAGTGGAACTGCAGGAAAGAGTTGGTGTGAAGTCTGAGTGAGTGGTGGTGGCTAGTGAGTAGGATAGCTGGGCAGACGGGATCTATCACTTGTGGGAAGTATGTGTGGACATCAGAGGTGCATCTCATAATACAAGACATTAGGAATTTGCTGAATGTGGTGAAGGTCTGGATGCGGGTAGTAGACAAATTAAGGACTAGAAGCAAATGCAATTGACCAAAACAGTATGTGTGTTGCATGTTCTGTAAGATCATGGTCAACACTGAGTTGGTGAAGAGGGAACAATGCCACAGTCTTAGGAGATGCAGGCTTAGGCTCCTGCAGTCTTCTGCTCAGAAAATTTCCACCAGATGGTTAATATGGCCTTACCTTCTATGCTTTCATAAACATAAACCTATATAGTCTATATAGTCTTACACATATAATATGTAAGTATATAGCTACAGTATACTATATTCTTGTGTATATATTAATAAGTAGATCATATTGTAGGATGGATATATATAAATAAAATATATAAATTCTAGATAACTATATGTAAATTACAGATATATCTATCTCTATATATCAATCTCTATCTCTGAATATACCTCTATCTCTATCTCTCTATTTCTATATTGGACACCCAGCCAACAGCGCTATAACTCATGCTCAACAAAGTGTATCCCATGTATGTGTTTTCTTCAGATTGTACCTCATAGCCATCTTGTACCTGAGAGTACTAGACTACATTCTAGCCCTATGCATGGTGGCATTTTAAACTGTGACCTTCCCCATATAGGCACAACAATTGAGAGATAATGGCACTGACAAGAAGACAGAAAGAATCCTTGTTGAGAATATGAGAGCTGTCACACACTGGATGCTTTTATGGTCTACCTCAGCTGGGACTCTGTCCCCGGTCACTCAAAGCTTTGATTCTCTGAACACATTTACCAAGAGCTGGAGAAGTTTTCTTTGCATAGATGCTGGGATGCCAAATGCATTGTAGCTGACTTTGTAGTTCTACAAAGATAGAAGCCATGAATAAGAAGGGTGGACTGTGCTGGAGTTTATATATTGATTCTCTACTTTTTAGCATGATCAATTTTTTCCAAAACTTCTGTGTTTTGTCACATAGAAGAAGGCAGGTACTGGTTTTAGAGTGGTAGAGACCCCTGTGATAATGTATATGAGTCATATAGTCTATAGTAGACATTTGGTCAAGAAAGAGCTCATTATCATCAGCATGGAGATACATAAGGAGAAGGAAACAGCTTCATGGAATAGGAAAATAACAAGCACACACCTGCACACAGACACACATGCACGCACATGTATATGCATGTGCATGCATGCACACACTTGCGTATAGATGCACACACACAAATTTACACACACAGATTCTGTTTCCCAAGCCATTTGAAAGATGTAGCTGTGTACCCATGGGTAAATTATTTTTAGTGAGATTCAATGTTCTCTTCTGTAAAATAAGCAAAATAGTATGATAGCTTAGTATTACATCTAATGTGTGGATGCTGCTGGAAAACTAAGCAGCCTGTCTGTCTCCAGGTTGTCCCATCACGTAGGACTTCTACCCAACAAATGAGGGTGTTTATAATGCTGGGATAAAGGCGGACATGTCTCTTGACCTTCCATAGAGGGAGCAGGGTTAAAGGTGAGCAGACGCCGAAGGGCAGGCGCACACTTCTGTCAACACACTTCTTCCACTTCTAGATGCAAACTAGGAAAAGACAAAAAAACATTCTGCTGCAGTGAGTTTTAAAAATAGTGTTTGGAAATCACAGTGTGGATGAGAAAAATAAAAGACGACCTTTGTTTTTAATACTGCCCTAAATCTGGTCCACCTTGAGAGACTCCTAAAGCACATGGCGAAGGAGACTTGGCTGCTAGGGAAACGTTTTCCTAATCTGGTAGAAGGGGGAGATGTCTCCCAGGTTAGAGGTTAAGTGACAGTCACTGCTCTGCTGGGCAACGGCAGCCATGAGCTG
>JADRCD010200198.1:0-36342 GCA_019843815.1 Montemys delectorum
TGATGGGGAGTTGGATGAAGGCAGGGTCATGGGAATGATATTCTGTGATCATATCTGATTCGTGAAAAATATCCAGCTGCTGCATCTGGAGAGATGTGCTAATCTCTTCTGTCCTTGCAAAATTGCAGTGATGGATGCTTGTAATGTTTTCCCTGCATTTATATACAATGATACTGATAGATAATATGGTTCAATTATAGTTAGATCCTCTATTTGTAAATCCACCAGACCTTAATGGTTAGTTTGTGAGCTTGATGAAGCCTTGCCTCTCAGATCACAGAACTACTGTGGTAACAGCTGAGTTATTTCTTTAGTATATCTCCTGATACAGTGTGAAGACTTCAGGATCAAAGGTGAATAGGGGAGAGAAACTGATAGAATTGTATCTAGTCCCTTTTATTTTTGTCTTTTAGCAGATAAGAGTGTATCTTTCTAAAATGTAACCTTTTAAATATATATTTTTAAAAATATCCATAATTTACCAAGTTTTGACATAGAAGCAATTCACCATTGCTGCTTTCCAATTGTTGGCATTATCTTCTTTGTAAAATCTACAAGTTGCCACCTATGAGTATTCCTAGACTATTTCTGGCATATCTCTCATACATAAGTTTCCAACAGGACATATATTTTGATCTCTGCAAATTTCTGCTATTGACTGTGGGGATATGGCCTTTTCAGAGAGAATACTAAGCTTCTGTATTGAAAATTAATGGATAGGAGTAATGAAAATGATAGAAATAACAAGTACAAATCATTATAGGATGACAAGTGTCCATTGGCCTTATGTCTTTGCATTTCTTAGCTGTTATGCATTGATATTTGTTTTTTTTCTGAGATTATCCAGGAGTGACTGTTTATGTAGTAGTCACCCATGGTAGATAGAAAGTATTCTAGTCAATCAAGTTGGTTCTTCAGGTCAATTGCAATATAAAGAATGTCTCTAACCCTATACATTCTCAAATACTTTTGATCCCAGGGTTAATGCTTTTCCTCTCTTAATGATTTCATCCACTATTTGTGTGTGTGTGTGTGTGTGTGTGTGTGTGTGTGTGTGTGTGTGTGTGTGTTTGTGTGTGTTTTTGTGTGTGTCTGAACTTCTCTGCTTTGTGTCTTTCAGGTTAAGGAATCTGCTGGGTGATACTGATACTCTGGTAATTGTTGCTACCCTTATAAACTATTCTTTGTCTCTGATCCAGATACTCACATCTTCCACAAGTATCTTTGCTTTCTCTGATGAGCTTCTCCACTAGTAACTAGAGGAAAACATGATATGTGTTACATTTATTGATAGTCTATGTCTTGTAATAGGTGCAAAAATTATGGTATATGAAGATAAAGGGGAAGAGGAATGATATGCATCGGTGTCTGTTGAGTGAATAGACCAGTCGATACATACAAACGGTGCTAGCTATTAAAGTGCACATGTCCCTTTTTTATGTGTGTGTTTTAACTACAACATCATTCTAGTAGTAATTTGGCTTATGGCTTCATAAGCATTACACGGGTAGCTTCATTGGCTTTTTAATGGAAAGTTGAAAGAAATTAAGGTCTTGTTAGTCTGCTGCCTTATTAAAGTGAAGATTCCATGGTTCTGTTGAACAAATTCAATTACATTTCCAGGAACTCACATTCTGTCTTTTGAGTCATTGTAAATATTGTAATTTTTTTTTAAAAAAGAAAGAATGTGCAAGGAAAACAGAGAATATAAAGCTCCCTCTTGCTTCTTTGTTGCTGTCCCCCCACCCCCTCTAGCCACTTGCAAACATGCATAGTGAAATCTATGTTCCAAATCTCTAAGGTAGAATGACCCATTTAGGCAGTGTTAATGAAAGATAGCTAATATATATAACCAAATCATTCAATTACAGACATACAATAGATTATTGTCCACAAGGTATCTACAAATACTATATAAAATTTTGGGGATAAAATTGATATTTGAAGAATACATAAACATAATAAAAAATGAGGATTTTGCAATTACACTAATGATTTAGAGGAATTAGATAAGATAATGTCAATGACTAAGTAGCCAACCATAAGTTTATTTATTTGTTTGTTTGTTTGGATTTTAAATGATCTATCTTATTTTTAGTTGTGTGTATGTTTCAAGGAGTATATACGTGTGAGCATAGGTTTCCTGGAGCTAGAGTTACAAGCTGTCTTATAACTGCCATGTACTTGAATTCTTGGAACCAAACTCAGATTCTCTCTATAAGAGCAGTACCAAATCATCTCTCCAACCCTGCTAACTTTTGTCTGTTTTATCCCAATGTTTTTAATGTTAGAGAACATGTTTTGCTCGTTCTTTGGTTACAGAACATGACTGTTTAATGAGTCAATGATGCTGTAATTGAAATATAAAATGTTTAGTAGTATGTGCCATTAAAGATTGAATATGGAACAAAAGGACACTCAAGGAAAACATGACATCTGCGTGGTCTGGAGTTCCCTTGATATTAATGTGCCAATGTTATTGTTTTAATTTTGAGAAATATAAGATGTAAAATGGATGTTTCCATTCCAAACTGCATGTTAGGTTCAAGGTATACATGAATTCTCTACAGACACTGAGAAGTTCTGTCTACATAGAATACTAAACTATTAATTTAAAAATCATTTTTATTGTAATTACACTGACACAGATAATCTAGACAAGCATGACCTCATAGCGGTCATGTGTACCAGTGCTGCTGGTAGCATACAGGCGGCTCAGCCCAGATATAAAATTTCTGCTACCCACAGACCTCTCTTCTTTCCTCTCTCCTTTTGCTTTCCCCTCCTCCCTCTCATCTCCTGCTGTTGTCATACCATCATAAAATTGTTCTGTCACCTTGAACTTGTGCCCTTTCTTCTCCATCAGATGTGAAAACTTGCCCTCTACCCTATCAAGTGACCTCATGTTACTCTCTTCTCCTATTTCAGTTCTGGATACTCGACCTTTCCACCAAAAAAATAAAAATAAAAAAAATTAAAAAAAAAATAGTAGCCTTCAGCCTGTCTGGGACTGAGCACTGTTTTTACTTTGTCCACTCAGCTGGAGCACTCTGGTGTGAGTTAGCTTACAGACCCGAGGTTAATAGGAAAGTCATAAGGAATGCTAAATTTAGACCTGATGGTGACCTGGCCTTCAAAATGGAGCAGCCACTTGGTCATCCTAGCAGGGAAAATTAACGGCCGGTGGCAGCCATGTAATATAGTAGGTCTCTGCCTGTCCACATTGTCGAAGGGGAAATGACCTTTGGTCCACTTTTGAAATTTTATTCAGAAAGAAATTTTGTTGAGAAGATGTTTACAGTTACTTTTGACACTTTAAAGAGCTCCTAAAAACCAGTTTCTTCTATCTTTGAAGGGAGGATCAATAGATGTAGTTTTTGGATGTATACTTGAAGAGCTTGAAATAGTTCTGAGGTGGGTATGGGTCATTTTCCACTTTCATGTACTTAACTTGTCATGTCACAATACGGTCAGACTTTCTGCTGAACACTGGGGGCCTTTCAGGTACTCCCTCCATTGACTCCTGTGTATTAGCTGCTGGTATTACTGGTGGGAGACTGTGATTCATTTCAGAAACACATCATCTTGGTAAAGCTGTGTATGTCAGTGGACACACCACAGGGTTCTCCAGCCTATACCTTTTTATGCATGCTTGTATGTTTCAGAAGTTAATTCTTTCTTTGAACTCTTCTTGCTCCTTTTCATCCTTGGATAACCATCACATTATTTTATTCTAGGAGAGAATTACCATTTAAAATATCACCAGTGTGCTTAGTGAATAGTATTCAGTCTTCAAACTTTTCTAATTGTTCTTTTTTTCACTCATGGACCCAGACATGAAGAAGTTGCTTTATTATATGTTCATATATTTTAATGGGAAACTTTTTTTTGTGACAAATGGAATATAAAGTAGAAACAGAAATATTAGGGTGATTACCATTTAAGGGGTGAGGATTTAATTGGATCACATACAAAAAAGGGAAGAAGACTAAGATGCCTGCAGAAAAATTAATATAATTTGTCAACACCTGATCCATTGTCTGTGCTTAAGAAAATGTCAAGTAATGGTATGTAACAAAGTGACAGCTTAATAAACCAATAGCTTGATAGAGCAGCAAGGAAAAAATATACATAGAAAGATCACCTCCAGTAATTGTGCAAAATCTTGAAAAAGATATCTGAGCCCGTTTACAGAGCAAGTACTTAAAATTACCAAAGAAATGGAGGGAATAATAGAGTTTTATTCCAAATTAAAAATTTAAAAAGTAATTTAAGCTAAAATTAAATTAGAACATTGTGTTAAGGAGAATCTATTTATTTTCACTCATAATTATGTTCTTATCTTGAGAGTTTACTTATACCCACAGCTTTGTGGTTATTTTCATCATTCAGTATGTTTATGCATTAAGAATCCCTCTCCAATTTTGTGATGGGTAGCCAAAGGCAGAGGCGTTTTCATTGTGTTTTGCATTCCTGGCTAAATATCAGAATTATTGGGAGATTTTGCTATTTTGTTCTGCTTTAATGCAAATTTCTATAGCTACACAAAATGTTAAAATTATAATCCCTGAAACAGGGACATAGGAACCTGTATTTTTCACAATGTTCACTGACATTTATGACTCATCAATAGCCTCTTTGAAAAATTATTGTCCTTGTGGATTTTTTTAAAAAATGTGTTCATGAATGAAGTTCACATAGCTGCTAGGAATTTCAAGACTCACTAGGGACATTAATCCTAATGATATTATTTTTTAAAATTTGAGTCTCCACTTTCACATTCTTATCTATAAAATTCTATACTTTCTTTATATTTACAGACCAATTTTCTGTTTATTGATTACATTATTTTTTCTAATAGATTCCAAATAAATCATTTGCTTTTAGATTTGATCCACTACTACCCTAACTCATATGATCATTATGGCCTTATTTGTTTTAAATCCTTAGTTGATTTCCCATTGCAGAGGAGAAAATCCATATACCTTAGCTTGCGAAAATGTCCTAAGTAACTTGGGCCCAATGTTTCTCATTAGCTGTGCTTTTCCTTAATCATGTTACCTTAGCTTGCACCCTAGACCTCCTTCTGATTCTTTTGTTTTGTTTGTATTTTGTAGTTTGTGTATGAAGATTGGTAGCAAATACATTCCTGCAAATCATTCTGTAGCATGTAATTAAAGAATTATTCCAACTGTATTTTATAGAGATGCAGAAATTTTTCCCAAGCAAAGAGAAACATGCCGATTTAGTTGTTTCTTTGTGTAGCGTCTGAAGCTTTCCATTTCATCTACTCTCTCTAAGCCTTGTCCCAGGCTGAATATAGTGTACAACAACAGTATTTTCTACTATGCATTTTACCTAATGACACCAGCTGAATATGATTACCGAGAGAGCACCACCAACAAAACAAATGATATTTGACACATGCACTTCCGGAAACCTGTAGATGTTCAGTGGCCGTGCCATTAGATATGGAATTTCTCCCACGCAGGGGAATTTGTCACATTTCTACTTACTGTTTTGATTCTTGGGTTCTCATCAGGTATTTCCTGCTGGTTCACTCTACTGTGATGTTCGTTAGACATTTTATGGCCCAGGACCTTAGTACTTTCAGAGAATGTATTTCCTGATTTTTTTTAAAACAAAACAAAACAAAACAAAAACCCAGTAGTTTACCTTAAACTGTATCACATAGTAAAAATTATTTAAAAATTATTTTAAAATAGACAATATATTTTTCTATAAATATTAAATGAAACAGAACATATCATTTTTGATTTGAGATAGATAAACCCAAGAGACTTTACACATGTCAATGTCGTCTCCATCAATAACTACTTAGGTTGACAGCTGTGACACACTCAGCTCTGTTCCAAGTAATCAAGTGTGTTCTCCACCACTAGTGTTTTCTTTGCTTTATGATTTCATATTATTTTGGCATATGTATTTGTTAACATTAGCTTTATCTCAGGAATGCTTTGTGAGTTTCACTGACTCCCTTGGGAAAACTTCGTGCTCCCTGGAGTTACGGTGAACAGCGTTGTAAACACACGGGTGACTAATATACAGTTCAGCGTGTGTGCATGGTTTGTTCTTCGAAATCCCTAAGTGCATATTTTGTTTAAATTGTTCTCATACCCGGCTCTACCTCAACTACTGTAGTGGCTGTCATTCCATCAATCATATTTATTAAGATTTCCTACTCTTAAAATATTCTCCAGTTACACAAAAATTGCTTTGATTTCAATCTTGACTTTTTGTACCATTTCAGGGAGAAATTAATACATCTTGATTAAGTCGTCATTAAAGTAGAATGAGCAAACAACCCTTGAGAGACCAGGGCAGGCTTACTTTCTGACTGCCGGTTAGTTCCCTTGTTTATTCCTCTCTGTCCTTACGCCCCGGTCCTTAAAGAGGGGTCTTCATTTGATGTTGGTACAAATTATATTATAGAAAAAAGATGCAGGAGTTAAGAATTTGCAATTAGTTACTAATTAAAATTTTGCTTACTAGATAACGTGGGCTTTTACATAGTAAATCTGCTGGCTGATATTATTTATTAGGTCTTAGTTTTAGGATCATTTTTATTGCTGTCATCTAGAACACTATGCTTATGACTGCTAATTTTAGATATATATTTCTTGCTGTACTTCTATGTACATAATATATACTCATCACTATAAACTCCATTTTCATATTTTAAGAAGATATAAAAAAAGCATTTAGTTATCTAGTTAGTTTAAAATGTCCTGATGTTTGGCCTCTTGCAGGCAAGAAGCCTAATTAAATTTCTTCTTCACTGGGGTGTTTGTCATTGTTTTGACAAAATATGCTAGAAAGAAACTGTGGGCAATGACACAAGATTTGCAAATCCTCGTTAACTACTTAACAAACTGTACGACTCGGCTCATGGAACAGAATTTGGAGATCCTGCGAGGATTGTAGAAAAGAGAAAGGTTACTGAGGGAAAGAAAACAGATCTGAAGGACTTTAATATGAATTGCACCTAAAAAATATGGGTAATATTTTCTGATTGAAAAATATTTCAGAAGTTGAGACTGATCATACATATAAAAATTCACAATGTAAAATGTGTAATGAGTTTTACGCTGTGTCTTCATGAGGAGCTTGGGTTTAGTTTAACTCTCTGTAAAGTTAGGGTAACTACTCACTACTGGCCCCATCACAGAATCCTATTTAGATTTTTTTTATTCCTTTGTCAGCATTTGTCTGGAAACAAATTAACTAGACATCATTGAAGATATCAGTGAAGATGTAAAATTCTAACTGAAACAAATAGTATTATATCTTTTAAAACAGTATTATTCAATTCCTTTCATTTTATTTGTTGTCTAAATTTAATAGTTTTATGAAGAGACAGTTAAATGTTAGCAAGTATAGTTTGAGGGATGTCAGACATCTTCTTTTCACCAAAAATAATTTCCCTGATGCTTATTGAAATTAAGCAATAGAATTTGAAGATACAAATATTTATGCCGTGAATAAGAAAATATACTTACAATGGAGTACTACTCAGCTATTAAAAACAATGTCTTCAAAAAATTTTAGGCAAGTGGGTAAATTAGAAAATATCATCCTGAGTGAGGTAACCCAGTCACAAAAGTACACACATAATATACACTCACTAATAAGTGGATATTAGTCCAAAAGCTCAGAATACAAGATACAATTCACAGACCACATGAAGCTCAAGAAGAAGGAAGACCAAAGTGTGGATGCTTTGGTTGTTCTTAGAAGCAGGAACATAATACTCAATGGAGGAAATATGGAGACAAAGTATGGAGCAGAGATTGAAGGAAAGACCATCCAAGGACTGCCCCACTTGGGGATCCATCTCATGTACAGACACCAAACACAGACACTATTGTGGTTGCCAAGAAGTACTTCCTGACAGGAGTCTGATATAGCTGTCTCTTGAGAGTCTCTGCCAGAGACTGACAAATACAGAGGTGAAGGATGCTCACAGCCAACCATTGGACTGAGCATAGGGTCCCTAGTGGAGGAGTTAGAGAAAGGACTGAAGGAGCTAAAGGGGTTTGCAACCCATAGGAAGAACAACAATATCAACCAACCAATCCCCCCAGAGTTCCCAAAGACTAAACCACCAACCAAAGAGTACACATGGAAGGACCTATGGATCCAGCCTCATATGTAGCAGAGGAAGGCCTTTTTGGACTTCAATGGGAGAAGATCTTGTTCCTGTGAAGGCTCGATGCCCCATTGTAAGAGAATGCCAGGTTGGGGAGGCAGGAGTTTATAGATGGGTTGGGGAGCACCCTCATAGAAGCAGGGGGAGGGAAGATGGGATAGGGGTTTTCCAGAGGGGAAACTGGGAAAGGGGATAACATTTAAAATGTAAATAACTAAAATATCCAATAAAAAAAAGAAAACATAATTTCAAATTTGTACTCATGTTTCCATTGATAAAACATTGTAACGATTGGGTCTTTTCTAGACTATAAATCTTTCTAAGAAAACACCATTTTGGAAAAATATTTTCATGCAATATATTTTTGTCACAATTTCTCCCTGAATTCTTCCGAAATACTCCCTACCAACCTACCCCCTAAACCTTTTGTTTTCTCTCTCTTTAAAAAAAAAACCAACAAAACTAAGAAACACACACATACACACACACAGCCCCCTCCACAGAAACAACATATACAAGTAAAAGACTGAAGAGACACTAGTTTTTCAACCCCCCAAACAAAGAGAGCAAAAAGTCTACAAAAATACCATTGATTTTGTTTTGTGTTGTACAACTAACTACTCCTGGCTCACCCTGAAGTGCAGTTAGTTCAAATTAATGAAGGTCAGATACTTTAAATAAGCAATGCATTTTAAAACAAAGAAACTAGTTCCTACAAGCCACCTTGAATTTTTACCCAAAACAAGCTAATTCCTGTTATTTCAGAATGCTTCTCAATCTTAGAATGGTATCCTGATCCTCTCTCTCTCCCTCCCTCTCTCTCTCTCTCTCTCTCTCTCTCTCTCTCTCTCTCTCTCACCCTAACTATACTTGTCCTGTGTGTCACCTTCTTTATCATAGAGAATTCATCTTTTTTTCTGACATTTAAAATTCCAGAATGATTATACTTTGAGGATCTATGTCAAATTGGTATAGTGGAAGGATACCTGGTAGAAATGAACTTGAGAAAATGCTCAAGCTTCCTCTATATGCTGTATCATTTGCACACATCTTACATTCCTCAGATTATCTCAGCTGTAATAGTGAATACAAAGTGATACTGTATAATATGTATTCACCTGCATTGTTTATTGAGTAATAAGAAATATTCATCCATATTCATTACCATGCAATCTGTTCCAAGTCAATTCTCTCTGTCATAGTTTGAATCCATGCCTATAGAACTAATTGGTACGGAAAGCATACATTTCCTCAAACTTTCTTGCAAGTACGATGAAAACTTGATGCTCTTGTCATTGATATGACACAATCATTCCAGATCTTTATTTGATAGCTAGCCACACAAATTTGCCAGCAGTGAGTCCTTCTGAGGATGATGGAATAGCAAAGAGACAGAGCACTGTCATATAGTACTGCTGTTAGCTCTGGCTGTAGTTTCTTATGTAGTTATTGGTAGAATCTGCAGATACTTGTAGCCCCTGCCCACTAGCTTTGAAAGTTTACTTTCCAAGATAATCTTTTCTTTGATTTAGATGAAAGTTCAAAGACAGATTTTTCTCCAAGATATTTTACAAATTGAAAAAAAAATCATTTTTTAAAATATCTTTTACTGTATAAATACCTACACTTGGTTTCTGTTTATGAAAACTAAAATAATTAAATACTTAATCTGAAATATAAACAATATTCTGTAACGTCACTTAAAGTGTGCTTTATATTAAGGTTTTGTGCCATCTGATTATAGCCTATTGGTGGCGGCTATATCTACTTTTCTCTTTGTAATCCTTACCTGTTAAGCTCTCATCTCCTCTTTCTAGCTTAGTTAGTTCATATCTGTGCTTACCTGTCTTGATATTTTCCTTGTGTTGGAAGAGAAAGTGAACCATCAGAAGCTTCCTTTTACATCATACAAAGGGCTAAATGGCCAGGGCTGAGAAGGTATTAACTTTCAATTGGACATGGACTGTGCACGTTGAGTAACACGTGAAAGAAAGCGATTGATGAAAGCATACTGCTGGGGTGAGCTTCCCATGCCTTTTGTACTTTTTGTTGGCTTTGAAAAGTGACCTTGAACACCTCTTATTAAAGTTGGTCAAATGATCATTAAACATTTTCCCTAGATGACTCTTGAATGAGGCCTTTTCTCCTTAATTGGATTAGATATTGGACAGATCTCTTTCTGGCTTCAAGCCCCTGAACTATCTTTTAATATGGTGTTTATTTTAGAAATCTGTAATTATGAATTATTTTATTGCCCTTTTGGGATGCTAATCTTTTCAGTATCTTCTTGCCAGTATTACAATAAAAGGATATCATAGATACAGACCATGAGAACAAGGGTGGCTGACCACAATTTCTTTGGGAGGGTTAAAGTCATAGTCTAACCTCTCAAACAAATTCCTGGATACTTGTCTCTAAGTCTTAAACCTATCATAAAGATAAAAGAAATGTCATTTGAGTCCAAAGTAGTTATCCTTTGAGCTTCTATCACTAAGTTCTCAAAACATTGCTAATTTTATAAGAATTAAGTATCTCTTCCTGCAAAAATGATATGTATTCCCCTCAGTGTTCTGCTGGACTGTTAAATAAGAAAGAGATATTCCATGTAGAAGACCCTGATATTTAGAAACCTGTAGAAACTTGAACATGGTAAGCCCAAGTAATTTACATTAAACACAAGTAAAATGAGTTAAATTATAATTCAGTACTGTTTCAAATGTGAAAAGAGTAACATTCATTGCCTTGGATTAGTGATCATATAGTGGCAGTAAAGAAATTTGTGTGTGTATATGTATGTTTGTTTATGTGTTTGAAGAGAAAGATTTGTTTAATGCCCAAATCTCAGTCAATCTCAAGTTAGCTACAATGACAAAAATTGAAAAAGAATGAGGGAGAACATGTAATGTGAAATAAAGTGGTACCCAGTCAAACAACCTTTCTGGTTTTCAGCAAGAGGTCATTTCCATGAAAAGCTCAGGAATCAGGAGTACTACTATCCAATAACCAAGTGTTCCTATTCATCATTCCTTTAATGGCAATGTTAAAAACTCTATGCTTCACCCTTTGTGTTATGTATATTGCATATGGTAGGAACCAAAGAACTTCTGCTTTCCTATCTAGGGGTTGAGCAGATACAGTGGGGAAGGTTGAAAGTCATCCAGAGCGTTCAGTTTTTACATGGACTAGACGTTGGTTGGTTTGTCTTTGAAAAAGGACCAGATAAGTATTTTCTACATGAGAAGAGTTGTACTATAGTCTAGAATGACTGCAGGCTGGAATGACTACAGTACAAGGACCATAAATAGTTTACAAAGATTGTACTCTCCTTAGGCATGTACAGACACACTGGTGCCTGTGTGGAAAGCATGAATTTCACAACGGAGAAGAACTACTTTCACCCATAAATTGGCCTTACAATGATAATCAGTGTGCCTTTTGTCATCTTTGACTTTATTCCATGTGGAAGCCTAAGATTGTTGATAAAGCCAGAGTTGAATAGTATAAAGCTGTCATGAGTGTATTTCCACAACATTAACCTCAACCCTTACTGTTACATGCAATAGGACTAAATGAATTAATATATGAAACTATAATATTTAGACTGTGTACTCCTGAGGAGTTCTCCTTAATCCCCATACCAATAATATTTTTTTCTTTTCACTGAATGATTTAACATAGACATTAAGTTACTTTTTTTAATTCTGAAAACATTTTACTCACATTTTTCTAATTCTCATAGCAAGCCTAAGAGATACAGACATCTATTTATACTGTGAATACATGGAAACTAAAAGAAGTTTTACTGCAGAAGCAGAATATAGAAGACACAGAAGTGAATTCAGAGCTCAGAACCCATGGTGTTATATCTGAATACATGTGGGACGGTTGAGTGTGGAGGGAATCCAATAGAATGTGATAAAACTTCTTTTTCCTGTTCTTGAAAAATTATCCATGTCTTCCACCATTGTATTTCTTTGTAATTTGCCTTTTGCTTTTACTAAGGACTTTTTTTCTGTATTTTTCACTTTTACACTACTGATTAAGATGGCATGTAAATTTTAATTCATTAACCAAATTGGTATTTGCTAGTTCAGTGACCTACAGGAAAATGCTTCTGAAAGTGATTCTTATCTGTAACACGGGCTTTTTCTTTTTTAAGAAACAGTGATCCTATCTGGAAGTAGTGCTAATTTTACACAGAAGTCTATGGTGGCCAAATGGCCAGCCAGTTCGTCAAAGGAAAAATGGTTAACAAAAGCCAAATCAATTCATGCGTTTTTCCACTGTGACTATTTAAGAGATGCCTGGATTAAAGAGCATATGATGTGACATTCTTTGTGTGTGAGAGGCATCTGTTGGCCGGAGGCCGTGTCTACTCACGAATTCTCCTAGTGTGCTGTTCAGTCAAAGGTTGTGATTAGACTTCATTGAAATCTCACCCTATGGATTTGGCTTTTCAGGAATAGCTACTTTTTAACTCCCAAGGCTTCATTTTAATTAAAGCTAACCTTCCTTTCTCCCAGTACTCTTCTGCTCTTTATCTTGAATTCACCATTTTATGTAAGGCATTTAATTGTATTCTGGGCTTTGCTTACCCTGTTTGAGATCTCTTTGAATGATTTCAGAGGCAAAGTTTGTAAGTGGACATTTTCACACCTTTCAAATACTTGCTTGAGATTTCCTAAGTGCCAATATTTGCTAAAATGAACTGACTATATAGCTAGATATAGCATATTTTATAATATACAGATGTTTTATCTATAAAATGTAAAAATTAAAAATACTTCTCAAGTGAGCAACTCCTATGTTCAAATTCACAGACTCCTAGAAGTTATCTAACATAATATATTTTATTTCAGAAAACACATTAAAGAAACATTAAAAGAACATATAGAACAAGTTAATTATATACAAATATTCATGGAAATCCTTTGAACAGTATTCCAAAAGTTTCCTGGGACATGTAAATATCACAGCCACTAATTTTTTCATTATAAAAAACAAATCACTGTATTTCTTAGAAGATTGTATTTACACAAAACTGTATCATGTGAGTCAAGACACACATTATATCAACCAATAATAAGGAAGAGATCAAACTAGTTCATACTTCAAGGGTAGGTTTTATAGAAATGAAAAGTTTGTGAGTTTCTTGTGTCTCTAAGTGACCTCACCTTAAATTCTCCATATTCTTTTATTCCCTTTGATTTTGTCTCTTTGTTTGTTTTGGTGGGTTTTATCTTTGTGCAGGCTCTTTGGATGTCTTCAAGCAGCAGCTCTAGCATCTCACTTCCTTAACCACTTAAGGATAAATACACAATGGTATTTGCTACATCTAGATACAGTGGTAGGATTCATGCAGGTTCCACTCTCCCTAAATACATACTTGCAGTGACCACAGATACCATGTGTTTATAGATTTATGATAGAGTACCAACCACTGCAGCCAAGGTGTAGTAGCTACTAACTCTGGTTTAGAGCAGTAAACCCCAACATGTGACCCAGAGGTGGTACAGCTGTTGTAGTTCAGGTGAATAACTAATAAACTTCTTATTGGTAAAGATCTCAAACTCTGAAAATTGTAATAGTTTTCTGGGCATAAAGTTTCTGAGCTGGAACATAAGGCTAATTTCAAAGATTCCACTATTAATCAAATCATTTTTACTTTAATTTTCTATAACTTTCTGCATTCATTATAAAAATAACTAGAATACATTAAATGTAATGCAGGTGTTCAAAATTATCTCACTTTATTTTCCCCTGTAATTTTGTGAAACTTTGAAAAGTAAAATAGATCTGGGTTAGTATTATGTGAGTACAGTATTAAGGGCTTAATCATGGTGTTAGACTATTTTTAACAATAAATCATTCTGAGTGTTTATTGGTATTTTTCTAGATACATAGTGTTTCACAAATTGGTAACAATAGATGGAGAAACATTGTCAAACACTTTCACACAATTTAGTGTTTGTAAAGTATTGCTTTGTGATGCTTTGCACACAGTAGGACATTTACTCTCATCATAATGTCATGAAGTAATATTTTTTATGGTATAAACATAGACTAATGGACTAACAGAAAGGAAGTAAAACTATAATGCCATAGATATTTATTTTCCTTGTGTTTGGTAGTTCATGCAGAAGATAGGATCTCTGCTTTCTGCTAACTACCCAGGTCCCAGACATGCATAGGCTCCATCACCCTCAGGTGCCCATTTCCACCTTTGCATCCAGGGAAGCTGTTTCAGAGTTTGATGAAAGTGAGCAAGGATGAGTAAATGAAAACACATGGGAGGAGATACAGAGACAAAGAGTGGAACAGAAACTGAAGGAAAGACCATCCAGTGATGTCCCACTTGGGGATTCACCACATATACAGTCACCAAACCCGGACACTATTGAGGATGCCAACAAGTGTTTGCTGAAAGGAGCCTAATATAGCAGTCTCCTGAGAGGCTCTGCCAGTGCCTGACAAATACAGAAGTATGTGCTCATAGCCATCCATTGGACTAAGCACAGGGTCCCCAATGGAGAAGCTAGAGAAAGAACCCAAGAAGCTAGGCCAGGCGGTGGTGGTACACGCCTTTAATCCCAGCACTTGGGAGGCAGAGGCAGGCGGATTTCTTAAGTTCGAGGCCAGCCTGGTCTATAGAGTAAGTTCCAGGACAGTCAGAGAAACCCTGTCTCGAAAAACATAAACAAACAAACAAACAAACAAACAAAAAAAGAACCCAAGAAGCCGAAGGGTTCTTAGGAGGAAGAAGAATATGAACCAACCAGTACCCCCCAGAGCTCCCAGGGACTAAACCACCACCAAAGAGTACACATGGTGGGACTCATGGCTCCAGCTGCATATGTAGCAGAGGATGGCCTTGTGAGACATCAATGAGAGGAGAGGTCTTTGGCCCTGTGAAGAATAGATGCCCCAGTGTAGGGGAATGAGAAGACAGGGAAGTGGGAGTGGTGGGTTAGTGAGAGGGGGAGGGGAGATTGCATAGGAGGAGTTTCAGAGGGGAAATGAGGAAAGGGTATAGATAACATTTAAAATGTAAATAAAAAAATATCTAATAAAACAAATTTAAAAAAAGAAGAAGACTATGGTTCAAAAAAGTGGAGGGGCCTGCTGTGGCTCTCTCCCAGGGTGGCAGGGGGCCTGGTGTTGAGGCCCAGGTCTCTCTCTCTCCTCCCGGGGCTGGCCTGTTTGCTGCACGACACCTTAATTAAAAGGGAGGCAATGTATGAATGAGTTATTTTATTGTAGGAAGGGGAAATATGCTAGTTGAGTGGGGAGAAGGAAAGGAGAGGAAGGAGAGAGAGAAAATAAAAGAAGAGGGAGAAAGAGAAGAGGACAAAGAGCAAAGAGGAGAGAGCAAGAGGGTAAGAGTTAGTAAGAGCAGAAGAGAGCAAGGGCGGACAGGGCAAACCACCCCTTTTATTGTATGGGGCGTGGCATGCCTGCCTTGTGGTCAGATGACTGTGTGTAAGGTCCAGCTAGAATGCTGAGAGTTTGAGGCAGTGTCTGCCTGATAGAGCACACATCTCCAGCAGGGGCAGCTGTGAGAGGTCTGGGCTGAAATCTGAGCCATGGTCTCAGGAGCTTATCACCAAACACCTTCCATCCCTCCTGAGCAGATGCTCAGTGGGTCTCCAGAGTTCCAAGTTGGCTCTGCTCTACTGGACTCTGGCTGTCAGAACTGCCTCACAGAAGACCAAGCAAGCTACCCACATTTGAGAAGAGACCAAGAAACAACGTTTACATGTGTCTTATATGCTGTTGATTTGATGCCTCTCACATAGCACCTGGTTATAAGGCTGACTAGGAACTTAATTCTAAAAGAAAATTCATATGTGCTGTCATAACTCACAGAACTCAATAATAAAGGAAGAAAGAAAGATTACCTCTTGCAAATAGAGGTAATTTTACAGAATAAAAAATTATCCTGTTGTTATTCCAGTGTGTTAGGGTCAGTGCAATGGGGTCTTAGCCTCATTGATCAGAGTTACCATACAATGTTGAGTATCCTAAAAGTGCAATGCATTCTAACAAGAAAAAATCACTCCAAATCACTTTTCCTAAAAGTTCTAGTTGGTTCAAATTGTGGACAAAAAAGTTCTTGTAATCTTATGAAACTTGTTTTAAATGTTTATTATTTTCAAAGTCTAAGTTTTAAAAGAAGGGTATGACAACTTTGTTATGTTTTAAAATAGTCAGTGAGCATTCATTCTTGCATTATAGAATTCCCAAAATATTCTGGAACTGGTGAATGAAATTACCAGAATTTATTATAAAAACTAGTGGTGACTGAGTTTAAAATACACAATTATATTGCACAATCTCACCTTTATAGAATATAGTCAGTCAGGATAGTTATGACTTCAGTTAGCTATAATAACAGAAATAATACCAATTTCACATAAGAGTAATATCTCAGTTGGCCAGTTCAAACTTTAAAGGTCTTTTACAAAGCTTTTATTTAAATTTAAATGCTGTTTATGTATCTATTAACATCTGGTACATACAAATATTTGTATATATTGATATTAATATCTTCATAAATAAACTATATATCCCTGTATTTATATAATCTCTATAGAATCTAAATCTTTTATATTTCTTTGTAAATACAACACCTCAGATATATATCTTATAGTTGCCTATATTTTCTATTGAAAATAATATTTTTCATGCAGTTTATTCTGGTCAGTTTCCCCTTCTTCACCTTCCTTGAGACCCTCCATAACTAGCCACCATCCAACTTCAGGCCTTCTTTTTCTCTATTTTTAGAAAGCAAATGGGAAAACATAAGACACACACATACAAAACCACAAGGAACACATACACACAAAGACATACACAAACAACCATAAAAACACAAAATTAAAAAGCCATAATATACAATCAAAAGGTCAGTAAAAGGGAAAAATGTTCACACAGAGCAATATGAGACAAAAATATATCTACAAAAATACCATTCAGTTCATTTTGTGTTGGCTATTTACCTCTGGGCCTGGAGCCTGCCCTTAGCTGTAGTTAATGTCCTCAATGAGACTCCATTAGAAAAGAAATAAATTTTCTTTTGCAAGAAGTTGTCATTTATAGATAGTTTCTGGGTTAGGGATGGTAGTTTACATCCTTCTTTCGGTGCTGGGCTACACTCGGGTTTGAAATTGTACAGATCTCATGCATACTGCCACAGTTCATATGCCCATAAATCCTATTGTGTCTCAAAGTTTTGTTTTTAATTTGGTTAAGCTACTCAGAGGAAAAGAACTACCTTAAATTTCTTCATCCTTTCAGATGCCTTCATTTTTATATTGCATTTTTCAAAGTTGATGTTTAGAAGATGTAGACTATACATGTGAAATTTTAAAGAATGGGATAATTTTACATAATATCCGTTCATGGCTAAGCATCTATCTCATAGATTGCTTCGTCCACAAATGGAAAAATAATCTTATGTAGCAAAAATTCTCCTCATCATAACCCCCAAACTAATGACTAATGACCAAGGAAGCAGCAGGATTGAAAAAGACAGCCATAGTATTGCTCTCACGAAGCTTAATGTTGAGGACAGCACAAATTTGTACAACAAAACAATCAGAGAGGTGCTGAACTAAACACGGCTAATCTTGTGACTTTAAACTCTAGATGATGGTGCATACTCATGATAAATATTTGAGCATGAAGACCGAAGCAATTTCTAAATGTAATTTATTGTAAAGGTCAGCTTCTTGAACAGATTATGAGAGTCCTGAAATCCTACTTTTTATGGCTTCTGGTCATGCTGTATGCCAGAGAAGAAAATTGGGGGAGGTAGTATGTGAGCATTGAATGAAGAATCTCAAGAGTAGTCTGATAGAAATTTCTGTTAGGGAGGAAGTGAATGAAAAAGCTACAGTGGAGATTTGCTATGGAGCAGAAAGCCACATATTTAGTAACGGAGTCTGCAGAAGTTGAGTTGAGAAAGACCCAGGTAGTATATATTTGTTCCCAGCCTGTAAAAAAATAATAGGTAATATATAACACAAACTCTGGTGATTGCATTACTATCTATAGATTGTATATAATGCCAGCTCTGGTGATTGTTTTTATCTTACTATATTATTGCTATTTATACAGTATATGAAACTCAGTAGAAGATCTAACAATCATTTGTCCATGGATTTCTTATTTTAGAATATTCCTTACTGATTCCTACTTTATTGAAAGGAATTCATTGTTTACATAAGCGATCAAGTATGTTGTCGTGCATTGTTAGCTTATATTTCTTGCTTTATTCGCTCATATAAATTCTTTCTCAAGAAAAAGATCCATTAGGCTCGTGCCCTTTGACAACTGGCTTTTAAAGATTGTTCCACATTTTACGTTTATTGGTGCTTCATCTATTAGGTGTTTTCACATGGGATATTTGTGAATGATGTTGTGGTAAAGGTGTGAAGCTCAGCAACACAACTGCCTATGATAATGATGCACACAGCCCTGAGTTCAATATGTAGCACTAAAAAAAACCAAACAACCAAACAAACAAACAAAAAAAAAAACAAAGGCTCTTGTATGCCATCTTTTTATGGCTTTTGTTTGGATATATACCTGCATTTTCTTTAGCAGGCATCCCAGTTTCTTTTCTATTGCAGTGAAAATATACCATGACTATGACTAAGGCAACATATAAGAGAGATCCCTTATTGGGAGCTTATGGGGACTTGTTTTTATAGTCTCTGAGGGTGAGTACAAAAACAAAATTGCATGAATCATAGCATCAAGTAGGAATGCATGGCACAGGAGCAGTATCAGAGCTTTTATCTGATCTGCAAGCAAAATACACACACATGCACACACACACACACACACACACACACACACACACACACACACACACAGGATGGGGGATTGAAATACAGAGAAGCAAACAGAGACAAATAGTCAGAGACAGAGACCAAGAGAAACTGGGCCTTTTGAAACCTTGAAGCTCACAATCAATGCCACACCTTCTCCAATAAAGCCACGCCTCCTAACCTTTCACAACAGTTCCACCAGCTAGGAGCAAAGCAAGCAACTATATGAACCTATGGAAGAGGTTCTCATTCAAAGCGCCACACTATGTATATCAGTATGGAGTTTCTACCTCATATAGATGGTTTTATGTTTAATATTTATTCTTGTAGCTAGAATACTTTGTCTTAAAATCTTACTATGTGTGCAAGAGAATTCTCAAAATTGATACATTGTATCTTTTTGAATAATTTTCAAAGGTTTTCTCAAAATCATATCTTCTTTAAAGTATTTGCTTTGACAATTTTCAAGATAACTTGAATAGATGTATGTATATATATATATTACTATATATAGTTATATACATATATATATCAAGGTTATATGGTAACAGATACAGTTGATGAAAATGCTTATGTATATACCTATGAATAGCTCTGTGTTTTTATTTTAATGTCCATAGTTTTACGGTTGTTAAGTTTCATCTGATAAGTAAAGCAAGCACAAAATTTTGTGGTATATTTCACATAAGAAAATAACATTACAAAAACCTACATTTCAGTATTCAAGGTGATATGTTTCCTCCTCCTTGAAGGTTAGATTTTTTTTAAAAATGAAGCTAATACAAATAAAATAGCTTTAACTACTTTTATTTAAAATCCTTGTTTCTACTTAATGTAATAGGAGTTGTAATGATGTAGACTGTATTTCTGGAATGTGAATGCTTAATACATGAGGAAGAGTGAACATACGTCTTTTTAAAAGTGAGATTGTTATATTAGAAAATAAAAACTGATAAATATTTGGAAAACTGGAATAATGCAAAATTCACTTGTTGACTTCTTATAATATAAACTAAGCTTACTAAGTTGTTTAATTATTATGCATTAGAAACAATTTATAATTTCTCATTAGTGATAAACTTTTATTGCTCTTATAATAATTTTAGCTATAATAACAAGTCCTATCTTATATTTTGCAACATACAGCCAGATTTATGAAATATTTGTTAAAATATTTACAAAGCAAACAGTTCTAAGAAGTAACTAGGTCTAATGTACCAATACTGAAAACCCTGTTGAATGAATAATGATTTGTATTCACACATATGAAATGTGTGACTCTGGACAGATTTTACAATTTTTTTTCCTGTGTAATTCAATTAGAAAGCCAAAATCAGCCACTTGGATACATGCTTGATGTGTGAATTTCTCCCACAGCCAATACACTGATATGTGGAAACAGAAGGGTTTGAGACAACAACTATAATTTGGAACAAAAGAACAGCAATGCCCCATTAAACTGTGGCCAGAGAGGCCAGAGCTGCCCCTCACTACAAGAACAGTGGGAACCTGAGCACCTGGGCAGCAGTCTACATTGTGTGGACTTGGAAATGTGAATATGGAAGCAAAGGCAGATATTGGAAGTAGTCAATGCCATCACCACTGCGGTTGCTAAGCTTCCCATCTGTGTTCTGTAGTTTTCCGTTCCAATACGAACAAATGGAAGGCAGAAGCAAAGCTCTAACCCCATGGAAGGACAGCATTTATTTCCATCATCTAAGGCCTTATTTCACTGTCAAGCAGAAGTTTTCACTTGTTTTAAGACCGGTTGCAATAGTTTTCTTTTTTAAACTTTTGGTTTCCACCCACTCGTTACCTTTATAAGAAGCTTTAACAGCAACACCAACAATGACAACAACAACAACAACTGCAATCCTTGTGTTAAGAAGACTCAATCTGAGTCATGATAAAATAATTAGTCTAATATTATAGAGTAGAAGTTTACTATTGTACAGCAAATCTTTAACTTATACTGTTTCACTGAAAATAAATAGCTATTGATTAGTAACTGTTAATTTCTGCAACACACACACACACACACACACACACACACACACTCACACACACCCCTTCCAGGAAAGCTCTGTCCTGCTTTATGAGTTTGCATCTTGTTCACACCTCATATGAGCAGAATTACATAGCACTCTCTTCAGTGACTGATTCACCTTCTAAGCATAATATTTTCAAGTTTTATCCATATTATTTTATAATTTCTTCTTTAATACTGGACAATAGTCCACCATGTATATATAACATAAGTGGCAGAATATCCATTCATCTGTCAATGGGGAATGAGTTTTTTCTGCCATCTGGGTATTATGAATATTGCTACAAATAAGTAAATGGGATATTTAAGAGGGTTTAAGTTTAAAATATTATTTATCATCTCTCTCTCTCTCCGTACGTGTGTGTGTGTGTGTCTCTGTGTGTGTGTGTGTGTGTGTGTGTGTGAGAGAGAGAGAGAGAGAGAGAGAGAGAGAGAGTTATATTTGTGTGAATGATGTGGTCATATATGCTAAACAAGTATGTTGTAACCATGTAACTTTATAAGGCATTGATCATTACCTTCAACCTTTACATGAGTCCAAGAGTCATAGACAGATCTTCAGGCCTGTGCAACAAGCACCTTTAATCAATGAAGCTCTTTCCCAATCAAATATATTATAGTTAATATTGAGAGAGAGGGAGGGAGGGAGAGACAGACAGACAGACAGACAGACGGACGGATGGACGGGCGGACAGACAGACAGACAGACAGACAGAGACAGACAGAGATAGAGAGACAGGAGTGGTAAAGGTAGGTGGAGAAGGAGACTGGAGAGGGAGAGAGAGAGGGAGAGAGAGAGAGAGATAGAGATAAATAGAGAGAGAGAGAGAGAGAGAGAGAGAGAGAGAGAGAGAGAGAGAGACTAGCAAGATAAATCAGTAGGAAGGATGCTTGCTGTCAAACTTGATGGCCTGAGTTCACACCTGGGACCCTATAGATGAAGTATAGAAACAACTCCTGAACGTAGACCTCTGCTCTCCACGCACATGCTTTCCTGTCTCACAACTAAATAAATGTAAAAATAAAAAATAAATAAATCAAAGAAATTTTAACAGAGACTAGAGGGAAAGCTCATTGGTTAAGAGAATATATTTTCAATTCCTAGCACCCACATCAGACAACACACAACATCTATAAATCCAGCTCCAGAAGATTGAATACTTCCAGCCTCTGTGGGCAACATGCATCAGGTATATATGTTCTAGATGCAGATTCACATACCTACCAATAAATATTTTTAAAGAGAGGATATTTTAAGATACCAAAATTAGTAATAACATAAATTTGTGGTGTTCCACAGTCTATGAATGTTTGTATCAGCTTTGAGAAAAAGAATAAAGAAAGAGGCCTCAAATTTACTAATTTCTAAATATGTTTAAATTTTCTTTCTTTTCAAAATAAAGCTTTTGTTTATTCTTTTGGCATAACTCCATCATAGACATAGATCAAGTCAAATGGATTAAAGCCTTAAAATATGATACCCCATATCATAAACTGTTTTAATAGAACTCAAGGAAGGAATATCTCTGTGACTTTGATATTAGCAATGGTTTCATGGATGTGACACCAAAGACATAGATGAAGAAACCAAAACCTCTTTGAAAAAACTCAAATTCAAAACAGTAAATGATTTGAGGAGGCATTTAAGAGGTGACATACAGTGTTGGGAGCTTCACTAGTCATCAGTTTATACTAATGAGGATCCCATGTATAACAGAATTACTCATCAAAAGACAAGTTAGCAGGGATTGCTATAGATAAGAAAAGCGTATGGCGTCCTAGTCAGTGCTGCTGGGAATAAAGCATGATTCTCCACGTAAAAATTATTACGTCGGCCTGTCAAGTATTAAGGTTACATTTGTTGTATAATCTAGTTCTTCATCGTCTCGGCATCTACGTGCACAGAACTGAAAGCTATAGCTAGATCTCCAATCTACCTGAGTGTCTCTTCCTTGTTAGTTTGCAGCATTACAGAACTCTTGAGGCATTTTCCATCTTGAATGTGATTTCTGCATATGAATTCTCCTTGTTCTTATGTAGTAGATGTGCATCACCTGCCTTCAAGTGGGTTCCCCAACAACTAGAGCAGGGGCTGTCCCTGAAGTTGTTGCCTTTCTGTGGAACCTTTTCCCCTAACTGAGCTTACTCGCCTGGCCTCCGTGGGTGAGGATGCACCTAGACCTGCAGAGCCTTGATGTGCTGGGGTGGAAGAAGACCAGGCAGGTGAGTCTTCACCCTCTCAGGGGAGAAAGGGAGAGAATTATCTGAAAAAGATTGTATGAGGCAGAGCCTGGGAGGAGGTAGGGAGCGATTCGATAAGGATGTAAAGTGATAAACAGACAAACAAGTGAAAAATGTTCTCATTGTTGATGGGAAAAAATAATGTTGCTATCAGCAGACACTTTTGTAATTATATAAAATGCAAAGAAATGCTTTAGTCTTTATTAAAGTCAATAGAAACCATACATATTTGCTTCTCTATACAAAGCAAAATTAGGCCTCAAGGTTATTTGTAAATAATAACACACATTGACATATTGGCAAGTTATAATAAACTCTATTTTCTGAACTATGTAGAAAGATGAGGAGTCTCAGGCACCATACACTGAAGTTAAGGACCATGGCATAATGTTTGTTACATTACTTATATATTTTCTTTGCTTGCACCTGCTATTCCAAAAAGATAAGATTGTAAAATGTTTGAGAAAATGATTTGGTCTCTATAAAGACTGAATTATTTAAATTAAGTTTAGATCCTTGAAACAACCTTGTAGAAAGAATAGAAAAATCAAAGAGCTCACAAAATTTCAGTAACACATTTCACACTTTTCAATATAAATCCAAAAGAATGGCTTATCAGTATTAGCCTTTATTTTCAATTTCTAAAGCAAGTATGTGCCATGGTGGTCTTATTTAATAATTAGATTTATTTCATATTAAATGACTGTGGATCCATGTAAATTATTTTTAATATTATTGTTGAGGTTATCCTGATACATTCTAAATTTTTGAACAAAGAATGTATGTAATACACTATTTGAAAAAGACTTTTATTTATTTGGATCAAACTTGCATAGATAAGGGCAGGCTGCCCAAATTGTGAACAGCTAAAGCTATCAAATAAAAACAATAAATAAGAATACAACAGTTGTAAACCAGCATTAAAAATAATGATGATGCTCTCTTAAGCGCTAGCTCTCTTTTTTGTCTCTTACTCTCACCTCTTGCTCCCTCTCTTCCCCCTCCCTTTCCCCTCTTTCCATATGGCCATGGCCAACCTCTATTTTCTTTTTTATTCTCTCTCTCTCTCTCTCTCTCTCTCTCTCTCTCTCTCTCTCTCTCTCCTGCAATGAAGCTCTAAAACCACGAAAAAATAATGGTGATTTTATGCTTTCAGAAAAAAAAAAACAGAAAATTTCTCATTTCTTCAACATTTATGAAAAGAAGGTACTAGTGACAATTTCATTATGTCAATAATGGAGAGATACTGATGAAAATAATTATAGTATAGTTGTATGCTGTTTCTAATTTGCTGACTTATTTAAAACCAAAGATATCTAAAACCAATACACATAACACCAGGTCATTACAGACCTATGTATCTTCTTGATTTCATTTTATGTTACTGAGATGATAATTCCAGATGCATATGAAAATTTATTTCTATTTTGGTAAAGAATTTTTATGCACACAAAGATAGCATAGGAATTGGCCTCCAAAGAAAAGAAAATGGAGCATAATTCATATCTTAACATATAAGTTGATGTAAAAATGAAACATTCACCTCTCTAATGACAGATTCAACCATTAATAGGTTGGAACAAGTATTAGCTGATCGTGTAGTACTTTTCTTTGGTGTCTTGATGAAGGTTGACATTTTTGACATTAAGGGTTAATTAGTTGCCACTCAGAATGAGGTCACAAATGGCTAATTGCACCTTCAGCTAGGTAATTACTGTCATGTATCAAATTCTCATTCCATGTAATTATACAGGAATCAGGTGCTCTGACTGCTCACCTAGGGATACGTTTGCCTTCCAAGTCCTCTCTGTGGGAATTCCAAAGTTTTACATAGGAGGTAAATTCACTTGTAATTTGGCTTGATGACTGATTGGATATGCAGAAAATTCCATGCCATCCTTTCAAATCTTGATCCTAAGGATGTCATCCAGTGCCACTTTAATGTTTCTGGCTTCTTTGATTCTGTAATTTTGCTGCTGTCAGCTCCCATATTCCTACTAGAAGTTTAGATATTCATTAAAGTCATCTACCCTATTCCAAACCTTCATCTTCTTTACCTAAAATAACTGCCAAAGTTCAGCTTATAATCAACATTTGCACAGAAGGTCTGGTGCCTCTTAATAAAGAATCTGAGGCCAGGTCCATGTATATGAAATAAAGATTTCTTCCACAGTGGTTCTGTAAGCACTGGGGCTGACCAATGCCTTAGTTTTGCATCATTGCCCAGATAAAAATTAAGTACCTGAAGTATTTTACCAGGAAGATGTAGTACTTCTGAATTTATGCTTCTGCTCACATCCCTAAAATATATTCCTGAGATATGGTAAGCATGTTTTCTTGCTTCTAAGTAGAAATAGTATTGGTGATTAATTTAGTAGTTTTTATATTCTCTAATCTGAAGCAGCAGTCAATATTACTAGTTAGAAGCATTTGGTTCTACACCAATAGGTGTTATTCCTTCATTAACCAGGGAATTTAAATATCCCATAAGAAATTCAAATCTAAAGTTTGTAGTTATGCCAATAAGCACACTCTCTCTGTGTCTTGAGGTGAAAATATATTGCCTAGATTCAGTTAGGATAGATTGAACTGCATACAAACTACTAATGCAAAAATTCTGGTGTGCCATATAAAATTCTCATTCTGATATTAGAACTTTTAACTTTACATTAGTGGAGATGTATAAAATGGAGGGTCAAGCAAACCTTTTGTTGCTGTATGAACACAACTTTGAATATTAAGTTATATATTCAAAGCATAATAAATACTATATATTTTTAACTTCTTTCCTTTTATCTACGATGAATCATATGAATCATTTTTAATTCATGGTCCTTATGTTAACAGTACTCTATGTTCAGAACAATATGTTCATATTGACAATTTAATAAATATATTCCAAATCTAAATACATGGTGAATGTAAGTTAAAAAAATCATCTCTTCTACTTCTTTCTCATGTTCTCTCTCATTCACATATTTAGTGGTAAATGTACATACATGTATTATTCTAGATTTTCTAAAGAAAATGTAAATGTATTATTCCATTTAACTCCTGAATATTAATCCATGATAATCTATGCATGATACAGACAAAAGATAGCATTAGGGTACAAAATATCCTGTTATAACCCATGATTTTAAAATAACCACAAATACTAATACTACTACTAACAATTACAAATTATTATTATTATTTATAAACAAATAGCGAGAAATATTTGGAAATTATTAATGTACAAAAGTTTCATTTTTGGTATATGCTTACTATTTTGGTATATGCAGAACAATGATTCTATCTTCAATATTGAGTTCTATATATGCCTGCCATACATAGATTTTTAAGTTTTGTTCTTTGTCTTATCAAACCCATAAGAAAATTATTCGTAGCCTAGGTACCAGGCCTCTGGTTTTAAACAGAACACGGAACAAGAAAGATGCCCCTGAGCTCAAGCTCTTGAGGACAAACACTTTCTAACTAATCTCCACTTTGAAGTAAAACCTCTCCTCAACTTCTCCCAAGCCAACAGCATCTCTAAATTACACAGGAAGGGAAACGTGGAAGTTGTTCTTAAGATCCCTGAAGCGTACATTTTAGTAGGAGAAACAGACATTACACAATAAATTATTCAATTAATTATTTAAGCACACTTGAAAAAGCACTCCAGAGGAAAGACAAGTGGTAATAAGAGATCACAGAACAGAGACTGGAGATTAGCCTGGGAAAATGTCACCAAGAAAGTAACACCTCACCTGAGAACTGAAGGACAGCTGGAGGAAGGTGGTGTGATCAAAGGAGGCATGAAGCATCGTTCTGCAGGAGGGGCTGCAACGACAGAGGCACAGTGGTCACAGAGCAAGGTGAATCAACAGAATCTCAGAATGACATGAAGTCATTTCTAGAATGTTGGGGTTTATCCACAACGCAGGTGAAAACAGTTCTTTATGTTAACAGAGAGAAATAATAGTCTTCATGGTCGTTAAATGGCAATAATAGGGTTGGAGAGATATCCCAGTGGGTAAGAGCCTTTGCTGAACAGGTATGAGGACCTGATTTTTAAATACTTAAGAGTCCATGTAACAATCTGTTCATGGCCATGCACCTCTGTAACTCCGCTCTTCAGGGCATGGGGAGAGGCATGAGGCTCACTGGGGATAGCTGGCTGCCAGCCTAGCTCCACTTAGAGCGCCTCCTTGAAGGGAATGAAGGGAAGCACTATAGAGCAGGACACCAGGAATCCTTATCTGGCCTCTCTATACACACTTGACCAAACATGTATTTTTGTGTGTGTATGTGTGAGTGAGTGAGTGTGTGTGTGTGTGTGTGTGTGTGTGTGTATGTGTGTGTGTATTCACTCATGCACACATCCACATCTAAAATATTAAATAAATTACAAATGAATCCAATCACATTGTGGAAAAGAATGAATCTTTCCTTTGTAGCTTCTGCCTTAATCCAGATGAAAGATAATGGGGGACTGAACAAAGCAAATGGGACAGTGAGGACATGGAAGAGTGCCATGTAAAAGGTGCATTTTCCAGGACATAGGGATTGGTTGGAAACAGAGAAATGAAAGAGTGACACAATCCTATGAAATCTGTGCTGGGCAACTGCATTGCTCATTGTGCCATTTGTGAGCTATGAAGGGGCGAGAAGGACCTTTCCTGTGGCATTAAGCTTAGAAAGGAGGTTGGGGAGTTTACTCTGGGTGAGTTTCATTAGACAAAGTTATGTGGCAGACAAGTCAAGATGCAGAGTAAAGAGAGTAAAGAGATGCATTGGTATTCGATTTTCTGAGTATTATAATTATGCTTTTGTAGGCTGGTAATGATGAAATTCTTAAGATAGTAGGAAAGTATCATCTTTGGGATGCTTTCTATGTTAAACCTAAGAGGAAATTCAGTCGACCACTATAATAAGTAAGTGTGAGAAACTATTGTCATTTTATTTTTAAGTTAACATTTTATTTTTGTAATAAATTTACTATAAGACAGTAATATAATGCCAATAATTTGAAATACAAGAACTGATCAAAAAATACAAAATCCAACGTAAATTATCAAGCAAGGATTAGAGATGTTGCTTTAGATTTCCTTTAAATGTCTGTGAATATATGCATGGTTCAGTGTGGGATATTATTATTATTATTATTATTATTATTATTATTATTATGTCAAAGCTTCAGTATTTTTCTTTGTGTTCAAGAAAATGAGTAGCCATTCAAGTTCATTGTCCCTTTTCTTTAACCTCTTTAATTTGTCTTCAAGCTCATCTGGGGTATTTTTTACTTTTGTCAGCTTGTTTACATTTGTTGAAGTTCTATTACAATTCCTGTTGTAATTTCTATTTCTTTATTAAGAGTCCATATTTGTCACTATAACATTTTAATATTTAATTGAAACATCACTTCTTCTTATTCTTTAAGTATATCTATTGCAGAACTTTTGTAATTGCTTATTGCTACATCAAATATTGGTTTCCAGTCAAATTTTCCCTCAATCGAGATTGATTGATTGATTGATTGATTGATTACTTATTCACTTTATATCCTGCTCATTACCCGCATCGTGGTCACCCACTCCCACAATCCTTCCCCCATTCCCTTCTCATCTAAATGGATGGGGGCTCCTCTGAGTACTCCCCTCCCGGCACGTCCAAGTCTCTGATTGGCTAGACCCTTCCTCTCCTACTGAAGACAGACAAGGCAGCCCAGCTAGAAGAAAGAATTCTGCATTCAGGCATCATCTTTCGGAGTTAGCTCCCTTTCCAGTTATTTGGGACCCATATGAAGGCGAAGCTGCACATCTGCTACATATGAGCGGGGATGCCTAAGTCCAGTCCGTATATGTTCTTTCGTTGGTCATTCAGACTCCAAGAATCCCAAGGCTCCAGGACAGTTGACTCTATTGGTTTTTCTGTGAAGTTCCTAACCCCCTAGGGCCCGCAATCTTTCCTCCTATTCTTCCAGAAGAATCCCAACCTCCGTCCACTGTTTGGCTGTGGGTGTCTGTCTCTTTCTGAGTCAACTGCTAGATGGAGGCTCACAGAGGACAACATGCTCCTATCTACAAGCAAAACAGAGTATCATTAATAGTGTAAGGTGTTGGTGCTTACCCATGGAATGGGTCTCTAGGCAGGCTGGTTATTTGTTGGACAATGCCTCAGTCTCTGTTCCATGCCCTATCCCTGCACGTCTTGTAGAAAGGACAAATTTTGAGTTGAAAATTTTGTGGGTAGATTGATTTCTCAATTGCTCCACTGGAGTTCCTGCATGGCTATAGGAAGTAGCATCTTCAGGTTCCATTTCCCCAATTTAGTGTGTCATAGCTAGGGTCACATCCATTGCTTCTTGGGAGCCTCCCTTATCCCAGATCACTGTCTCTTCCTGGAGATGCCACCCCCCCCCACAACTCCTCACCCTTGTCAGTTGTTATTTTCCATTCATTTTCATGGCCACCTATTCATCTCTGTTGACTTCCCCATACCTGATCCTGAATCCCCATTTCCCTCCACATTTCCTCTCCCTTCCAGTTCCCACTTTCCATCTACCTCTTTATGACTATTTTATTCCACCTTCTAAATGCGATTAAAGCTTCCTTGCTTGGGCCTTCTTTCTTGTTTAGCTTCTTTGAGTCTGTGGACTGTAACATGGCACCTGTATTTTATGGCTAATATCCCCTTATAGGTAAGTACATACCATGTATATCCTTTGGGACTGGGTTACCTCACTCAGGATGATAATCTCAAATTCCATCCATTTGCCTGCAAAATTCATGATGACTTGGATTTTAGTAGCTGAATAGTATTCCACTGTGTAGATGTACCACATTTCTTTATCCATTTTTCAGTTGAAGGAGGCCTCAGTTGTTAACAGTGTCTGCCTATTATGAATAAAGCTGCTATAAACACAGTGCAGCAAGTATCTCTGTGGGATGCTGGGGCATCTTTTGAGTTTATTCCCAGGGAGTGGTACAGCTAGGTGTTGAGGTAGAACTGTTCCCAGTGTTCTGAGATAATGCCAAATTGATTTCCAAAGTGGTTGTAAAAGTTGTTATACTCCCATCAGCAATGAAGAAGGGTTCCCTTTGCTCCTCATCCTCACCAGCATGTGCTATCTATTGAGGTTGTTGTTATTATTATTATTATTATTATTATTATTATTATTATTATTATTAATTTTATTCTTTAATACCTTTTTTACAGTCCAGTCTTTATCCTCCTCCCAGTCTACCCACCAACCACTCCCATCCCATACCTCCTCCACCCATCTCCAAGAGGACATCCCCATCTCCCACCACCATCCCAACTAGACCTCCCAACTCCTTGGGGCCTCAAGTCTCTGGAGGGTTGGGTGTATCTTCTCTCACTGAGACCAGACCAGGCAGTCCTCTGCTGTATATGTGCTGGGGGCTTCATATCAGATAGTATATGCTGCCTGGTTGGTGGCTTGGAGATCTTGAGACTGATGGTCTTCCTATAGGGTCATCCTCCTCCTCCTCAACTTCTCCCAGCTTTTCCCTAATTCAACCACAGGGATCACCAGCTTCTGTCCATTGGTTGTGTATGACTATATGCATCTTAATCTTTCAGATGCTTGTTGGCCTCTCTGAGGGCAGCCATGCTAGACCCCTGTCTGCAAGTACACCACAACATCAGTCACAGTGTCAGGCCTTGGTGCCCCATTTGAGCTGGATCCCAATTTGGGCCTGTCACTGGATTTCCTTCCTCTCATGTTCTTCTCCATTTTTGTCCCTGCATTTCCTTCAGACAGGAACAATTCTTAGCCAGAGCTTTTGACTGTGGGATGGCAACCCCATCCGTCCACTTGAGCCCTGTCTTTCTACTGGAGGCAGACTCTACAAGTTTTCCCTCCCCACTGTACAGCACAAGGATTCCCTTTGAGTTGCAAGAGTCTCTCACATCCCAGGTCTCTGGTACATTCTAGAAGACTCCCCCCATCTCCTACTTCTCAAGGTTGTCTGTTTCCACTCTTTCTGTTGGCCCTTAGGTCTGTAGTCCTATTTACACCCCCTTCCCAATACCTGATCATGTTCCCCCTTACCCTCCCTGTCTCCTTTCCCACTCAGGTCCCTTACTTCCTCTGCCCTCCATCATTGCTTTCTTCTCCCTCCCCAGTGGGATTGAGGCACCCTTACTTGGGCCCTTCAGCTTCCTCAGAAAAGTGGAAATAGATGAACCTGAAGACCCAGCTATACCACTCCTGGGAATATGCTCAAAAGATGATTCACCATGCCCCAAGGGCACTTCTTCCACTATGTTCATCATGTCCTTATTTGCAATAGCCAGAAGCTGGAAGCAACCTAGATGTCCCACAATAGAAGAATGGATATAGAAAATGTTGTTCATTGACACAATGGAATATTACTCAGCTATTAAGAATGAGGACATCCTGAGTTTTGCAGGGAAATGGATAAAACT
Source organism: Montemys delectorum (assembly GCA_019843815.1). NCBI lineage: Eukaryota > Metazoa > Chordata > Mammalia > Rodentia > Muridae > Montemys > Montemys delectorum. The sequence goes on from JADRCD010200198.1 coordinate 31,733, forward strand.
AGAAAATATCATCCTACATGAGGTAAATTAGACCCAAAAGAACATGCATGGCATGTACTCAGTAATAAGGGAATATTAGCCAATAAAAGTATAGAATACCCAGGACACAATCCGCAAAACTCAAGAAGATTAAGAAGCCAATGGGCCCAAGTGAGGATCTCTTGAGTTTTTGGTAATAGTCATTCTGATAGATATAAAATGTAGCCTCAGAGTTGTTCTGATTTGTATTTCCCTGATGACTAAGGACTTTGAACATTTCTTTACGTGATTCTTGGCCATTTGTAACCCCTTTTGTTGAGCAGTCTCTGTTTAGTTCTGTAGCCATTTTTTAATTTTTTTTAAGTTATTGGTGTGTAAAATTTGGATATTAGCCCTCTCTCTAATATATGGTTGGTGAAGATTCTTTCCTAATCTGTGAGCAGCTGATCTGTCTTATTGAAAGTGATTTTTAGAGAACAGATCACCATCTTTTTAACTGAAGGACTGAACTTTATATTACCAAATCTCTGGATTTCATTTTATTCCCTTACTTTTAATGTTAACTGTAATTGGTTTTTCTTTTGGACCAAGTGGCACCCCACAGAATGGGAAATGCTATCACCAACTACATATCTGATAGAAGGCTAATGTCTAAAACATATAAAGAACTAAAAATAATAAATATCACTAAAACAAATAACCCAATTAAAATGCATAGCATAACCTTAAACAGAGAACTCTCAAAAAGTAAGAAACACTTAAAGAAATGTTTGCCATTTTAGTCACAATGGGAGTGCAAATCTAAATTACTTTGAGATTTCATTTTACCACTTCAGAATGACTAAGATCAATCAAAAAAAAAAAAAATGAGAGCTTATGATGCTGAAGATGTGGAGTAGAAGGAATAGTCCTCCATTGCTGATGGTAGTGAAAACTCGTACATCCACTGTGGAAATCAGTGTGGCAGTTCCTCAGGATGGGGGGATGCAGTCTACTTAAAGACCTAGCTGTACCATCCTTGGACATCTACCTGAAGGACATTCCATTCCATCATGTTCATTGCTAGTCTGTTCTTAATATTTTAAAATTAGAAACAACTAGGATTTACTTTAATAGAGGTGTGTTTGTGTGTGTGTATAAATGGAGTATTACTCAGCCACTAAAAATGATGAAATCATGAAATTTGTAGGTAAATGGACAGATCAAGAAAAAAAATAATCCTGAGTGGATGAAATTAATCAAATACAGAATGATATGGTATTTGATTGGTTCATAGAAGTTTTGTAACCTGTCCTGATATGGCCTTGAACTATTTGATCATGTACCTGTTGGTGGGAAACCCAAACTTACTGAGCCTTTGTTAAAAACATAATCTTGGAAATTTTGCACCTTCATTACATAACTATGATTCCATCCCTACCTTTTTGCTTATCAAGAGTCTGTCTAACTTCTATTTTCTCAGAAGGTCTTTTGGTTTGCACAAAATGAGATAAATGACTATTAAAAATGTTTATTTAAAAAATACAATTAAATTAATCTAAAGTTTAAAATTATCTATAAGATTTAAAAGCTTAAAATTTTGAGTATATTTTCTTTAACTTATTTTCAGTTAATTGAAATCTATAAGTTAATATTTGTATATACATTTTATATCATTTACCTTGTACCTATTTACCCAGTTTTAACTCACTGTTTTTTTTTATAATTTCAGAATCTTACAGCGTAAATACATCTATTATTAGTTTTATTTTTGTTCTATGTATTATGAATTATTAGCTTTTTATCTTTGTTTCATAAACTAAATATCCTTGTTAGACATTGGTCTCATTGCATCTGGGAAATAAATGCAAATCTATCTGAGCATTGTAGAATGTTTCATTTCACCTCTTGAAGAAAAATAGGACTTGAGGGAAATTTTCACTCAAGTGCTCTAGCAGCTAAAGAGCAATGACTGAATATAAATTACGTTATAAATTTCCTTCAGATATTTTCTACCTTCTACACTGTGATATAATAAAAACACTCATTGTTCTTTTCGACTCAACTTCCTCTTTCATACAATGAAAATAATTCTCAGATTCCTGTTATTTTTACAATAGAAGGGACAAAGAAGTAATAGATAAAATGGTTCATTCTTTGTCTTAGAATATCCCAATGTATATGTGTGTGTTTGCTTAAAACATATTGCAAATTCGATCATCAATGGGAGGAGAAGTCTTCGGCCCTGTGAAGGTTCTATGCCCCAGTGTAGGGGAATGGCAGGGCCAATAAGTGGGAGAGGGTGGGGTGGCAGGCATAGGGAGGGGGGAGGCAACAGGGGTTTGTTCTTGTTGTTTTTGTTTGTTTGTTTGTTTGTTTTTTGGAGGGGAAACTGGGAAAGGAGAAATTTATATGTAAATAAAAAAAATCTAATAAAAAATTACATTAAATTAAATTAAATTTAAAAAATATCAGTCTAGCCAGGCAGTGGTGGTGCACGCCTTTAATCCTAGCACTTGGGAGGCAGAGGCAGGCAAATTTCTGAGTTTGAGGCCAGCCTGGTCTACAGAATGAGTTCCAGGACAGCCAGAGCTATACAGAGAAACTCTGTCTGGGAAAAAAAAAAAAATATCAGTCTATACTAAACCACATCTGCATGTTTGTTCTAGCAGTTCCAGACTGATAGGAAAACAAGAAAAATATTAATAGATGCTTAATAACACGTGTTAGTACACTTGTTTTACAAGGAAATGAAGTAAAACTACCAAATATTGTGAGTACACCTTTTAAATACTTGAAGAATGGTGGCTTTGATATCATACTTCTCAAATGTGGGCAACATGCCCAAACTTAAAAGAGAATTTCATACACAGTATGAACCTAAGCTGCATTGTAAACATAGCATTGAGCTAGTAAGTTGCCATGGACTGGGTTCCTTACGGGTACCTTGTTTTCCCGCAGGATGAGAGTTCTGGTCAGGTGGGCAACAATTTGGCAAATGACAGACAGAGTCAACACAAGGGTGTGCTGAATCTGAATGTATTTCTTAAAAATAGTATGAGGTTTTTACGCTCATTGCAAAAGAGAAATGAGAAATCTAGCAGCTCAGCAGTTGAGGTACATCTGAAGCCACCTGAAACACACTGGGTCTAAAGCAGCCACCTCTTCTGGACAGGTGCTGCACCCTCCCCCCAGGGCCCAAGCGCTCTGGGCCCGGGGGCGGGGGGGGGGGCGCTGAGGACTGCATGAATCTAAGTCCTAGTCCATCTAAGTTCTAGTTCCAGTCAGAGAGCCCCTGCACAAAGTGAAAACCAGGCTTATAAGGTATACAGAAAACAGGGCAAATGACAAAAGTCACATAGGTAGAGATGACAGTCACATCAAGGTCGGTAGGATCAGGTATCCAGGTATGAAGCAGGCAGAAGAGCAGTGGTGCCTTCCCCACTGGGAATATTTTGGTATTCTCATGCTAATTCTCTGGGTCTGCTGGAGGCAAGCACCAGGAAATTCCAACCTAGCAGTTTGTATTTCTCTAGGTCTTCCAGAGGCAAGCACCAGGAAGTTCCAATCTAGCAGTTCCTGCTAATGCCCTTAAGTGAGAGAAGCCCTTTGATTACTCTCTGGTATGTAAAACAGTTCTGTCTTCTGTGGGACTGCCCTGAGAATTCTATGTTAACAGTAAGCAATGGTGCCTGACCTCTGTTGCTAACTCTGAGAACATCCTATCCGATAAGGCAGATTCCTTGTGAGAAAGTCCAAGCTAAGGACAGCTAGGTAATAAATTAGGATATATTGGAACGTAGTGCTGGCCAGGGAACAACACCTTTTTTTAGCCATTTACGAATCATTTCTTGGGGTACCTTTATGCCTGAAGGAGAAGGCATGTTGATGATTGGAAAGACTAATCTGGAACACATCTGAGTTAGGAGATGCCAACAAGTGACTGAATACTTAGGAGACACAAACTCCCTTTGAAGTCATAACGCCTCTTGTCCGAGATCAGGCTTTTACCCTGGATATTGCAGACATAACTGGAGTAGACGAGTGGGCGTGGCAGTAAATTAGACCCAACATGTGCTATAACCTCTCCAAACTATTACTCCACTTATTTCTGTACTACCATATTGTGAAAAAAAATTGAGCAATTTATTTTCATAAATACTTCAGATGTTCTTCAAACAGTAGCTACATTTACCCCTGTGATTTGGTCTTGTCCTCCACAGTTCTTATCCTGGTAAAGTATTCTGAGCAATGATAGTGTGAGAAATGCACTGTTCAAAGTTTGTAAGGATGGACTCTTCAGTAGTTAGCACTACTATCATGACCATAGCACCTTTACAGAGGCAGTTTGCATACCCTCTACACCACTTGCATGAGGAGCCTTCTATCATGTGATGGAGCAAGGTATGTCACTTTGACCACAACCTATCTTATGAACCCTATAACCTTCTGTTACTTGTCAGTTAGCTTATCTAAGTTTGTTTGTTTGTTTTGTGGTTGTTGTTTTGGAATAGTGTCTGCAAATCAAAATAAAGTTCAAGTTCCCTATAGGTAGGGATGGCTCAGGGCAAATTCAACACAAGCTAAGCAGTGTTGAAACAGAGGGAACCCTGTGACAGAAGGTGGAAGAGCTGTACTTAATACAGTGTGTA